>CAJHQQ010002875.1:0-55809 GCA_905132885.1 Moricandia moricandioides
ATCTGGACTCATAAATCAGTTTAGAATCATCCTGAAGTTGAATCAATATCATTGGACTTATGATGAAGAAGTTATCCCACTTTTAACCGTAGTGATTCCAGTTTGTCCTGTTTGGAGATTTGGGAATTTATTCTTCATACTAATAAAACCAGAATGAATCACGATGAAAGAAACTTGATCTGGACTCATAAATCAGTTTAGAATCATCCTGAAGTGGAATCAATATCATTGGACTTATGATGAAGAAGTTATCCCACTTTTAACCGAAGTGATTCCAGTTTGCCCCTGTTTGGAGAGTTGGCAATTTCTTCTTGATACTAATAAAACCAGAATGAATCACGATATAAGAAACTTGATCTGGACTCATAAATAAGTGTAGAATCACCATGAAGTTGAATCAATATCATTGGAGTTATGATGAAGAAGTTATCCCACTTTTAACCGAAGTGATTCCAGTTTGTCCTGTTTGGAGATTTGGCAATTTCTTCTTTGATACAAATAAAACCAGAATGAATCACGATGTAAGAAACTTGATCTGGACTCATAAATAAGTTTTAGAATCATCTTGAAGTTGAAACAATATCATTGGACTTATGATGAAGAAGTTATCCCACTTTTAACCGAAATGATTCTAGCTTGATTTGGACTCATAAATCAGTGTAGAATCACCCTGAAGTTGAAATAATATCATTGGAGTTATGATGAAGAAGTTATCCCACTTTTAACCGAAGTGATTCCAGCTTGCCCTGTTTGGAGATTTGGCAATTTCTTCTTGATACTAATAAAACCAGAATGAATCACGATGTAAGAAGCTTGTTTTGGACTCATAAATCAGTGTCGAATCACCCTGAAGTTGACTCAAGATCATAGGACTTATGATGAAGAAGTTATCCCACTTTTAACCGAAGTGATTCCAGTTTGTCCTGTTTGGAGATTTGGCAATTTCTTCTTAATAAAAATAAAACCAGAATGAATCACGATGTAAGAAACTTGATCTGGACGCATAAATCAGTTTAGAATCATCCTGAAGTTGAATCAATATTATTGGACTTATGATGAAGAAGTTATCCCACTTTTAACCAAAGTGATTCTAGTTTGCCCTGTTTGGAGATTTGGGAATTTATTCTTGATACTAATAAAACCAGAATGAATCACGATGCAAGAAACTTGATCTGGACTCATAAATAAGTTTAGAATCATCCTGAAGTTGAATCAATATCATTGGACTTATGATGAAGAAATTATCCCACTTTTAACCATAGTGATTCCAGTTTGCCCTGTTTGGAGATTTGGGAATTTATTCTTTATACTAATAAAACCAGAATGAATCACGATGAAAGAAACTTGATCTGGACTCATAAATCAGTTTAGAATCATCCTGAAGTGGAATCAATATCATTGGACTTATGATGAAGAAGTTATCCCACTTTTAACCGAAGTGATTCCAGTTTGCCCTGTTTGGAGAGTTGGCAATTTCTTCTTGATACTAATAAAACCAGAATGAATCACGATGTAAGAAGCTTGATTTGGACTCATTAATCAGTGTAGAATCACCCTGAAGTTGAATCAATATCATTGGAGTTATGATGAAGAAGTTATCCCACTTTTAACCGAAGTGATTCTAGTTTGCCCTGTTTGGAGATTTGGGAATTTCTTCTTGATACTAATAAAACCAGAATGAATCACGATGTAAGAAGCTTGATTTGGACTCATTAATAAGTTTAGATTCACCCTGAAGTTGAATCAATATCATTGGAGTTATGATGAAGAAGTTATCCCACTTTTAACCGAAGTGATTCCAGTTTGTCCTGTTTGGAGATTTGGCAATTTCTTCTTGATACAAATAAAACCACAATGAATCACGATGAAAGAAACTTGATCTGGACTCATAAATCAGTTTAAAATCATCCATAAGTGGAATCAATATCATTGGACTTATGATGAAGAAGTTATCCCACTTTTAACCAAAGTGATTCCAGTTTGCCCTGTTTGGAGAGTTGGCAATTTCTTCTTGATACTAATAAAACCAGAATGAATCATGATGTATGAAGCTTGATTTGGACTCATTAATCAGTGTAGAATCACCCTGTAGTTGTTTCAATATCATTGGAGTTATGATGAAGAAGTTACCCCAATTTTAACCGAAGTGATTCAAGTTTGCCCTGTTTGGAGATTTGGCAATTTCTTCTTGATACAAATAAAACCAGAATGAATCACGATGTAAGAAAATTGATCTGGACTCATAAATCAGTTTAGAATCATCCTAAAGTTGAATCAATATCATTGGACTTATGATGAAGAAGTTATCCCACTTTTAACCGAAGTGATTCCAGTTTGTCCTGTTTGGAGATTTGGCAATTTCTTCTTGATACTAATAAAACCAGAATGAATCACGATGTAAGAAGCTTGATTTGGACTCATAAATCTGTGTCGAATCACCCTGAAGTTGACTCAAGATCATAGGAGTTATGATGAAGAAGTTATCCCACTTTTAACCGAAGTGATTCTAGTTTGCCCTGTTTGGAGATTTGAGAATTTATTCTTGATACTAATAAAACCAGAATGAATCACGATGTAAGAAGCTTGATTTGGACTCATTAATCAGTTTATATTCACCCTGAAGTTGAATCAATATCATTGGAGTTATGATGAAGAAGTTATCCCACTTTTAACCGAAGTGATTCCAGTTTGTCCTGTTTGGAGATTTGGCAATTTCTTCTTGATAAAAATAAAACCAGAATGAATCACGATGTAAGAAGCTTGATTTGGACTCATAAATCAGTGTAGAATCATCCTGAAGTTGAATCAATACCATTGGACTTATGATGAAGAAGTTATCCCACTTTTAACCATAGTGATTCTAGTTTACCCTGTTTGGAGATTTGGCAATTTCTTCTTGATACAAATAAAACCAGAATGAATCACGATGTAAGAAGCTTGATTTGGACTCATTAATCAGTGTAGAACCACCCTGAAGTTGAAGCAAGATCATAGGAGTTATGATAAAGAAGTTATCCCACTTTTAACCGAAGTGATTCCAGTTTCCCCTGTTTGGAGAGTTGGCAATTTCTTCTTGATACTAATAAAACCAGAATGAATCACGATGTAAGAAGATTAATTTGGACTCATTAATCAGAATAGAATCACCCTGAAGTTGAATCAATATCATTGGACTTATGATGAAGAAGTTATCCCACTTTTAACCGAAGTGATTCCAGTTTGCCATGTTTGGAGATTTGGCAATTTCTTCTTGATACAAATAAAACCAGAATGAATCACGATATAAACTTGATCTGGGCTCATAAATCAGTTTAGAATCATCCTGAAGTTGAATCAATATCATTTGACTTATGATGAAGAAGTTATCCTACTTTTAACCGAAGTGATTCTAGTTTGTCCTGTTTGGAGATTTGGGAATTTATTTTTGATACTAATAAAACCAGAATGAATCACGATGTAAGAAGCCTGATTTGGACTCATTAATCAGTATAGAATCACCCTGAAGTTGAATCAATATCATTGGAGTTATGATGAAGAAGTTATCCCACTTTTAACCGAAGTGATTCCAGTTTGCCATGTTTGGAGATTTGGGAATTTATTCTTTATACTAATAAAACCACAATGAATCACGATTTAAGAAGCTTGATTTGGACTCATTAATCAGTGTAGAATCACCCTGAAGTTGAATCAATATCATTGGAGTTATGATGAAGAAGTTATCCCAATTTTAACCGAAGTGATTCCAGTTTGCCATGTTTGGAGATTTTGCAATTTCTTCTTGATTCTAATCAAGCCAGAATGAATCAAGATGTAAGAAGATTAATTTGGACTCATTAATCGGTGTAGAATCATCCTGAAGTTGAATCAATATCATTGGAGTTATGATGAAGAAGTTATCCCAGTTTTAACCGAAGTGATCCTAGTTTGCCCTATTTGGAGATTTGGCAATTTCTTCTTGATACTAATAAAACCAGAATGAATCACGATGTAAGAAGCTTGATTTGGACTCATTAATCAGTGTAGAACCACCATGAAGTTGAAACAAGATCATAGGAGTTATGATGAAGAAGTTATCCCACTTTTAACCGAAGTTATTCTAGTTTGCCCTGTTTGGAGAGTTGGCAATTTCTTCTTGATACTAATAAAACCAGAATGAATCACGATGTAAGAAGCTTGATTTGGACTCATTAATCAGTGTAGAATCACCCTGAAATTGAATCAATATCATTGGAGTTATGATGAAGAAGTTATCCCACTTTTAACCGAAGTGATTCCAGTTTGCCCTGTTTGGAGATTTGGCATTTCTTCTTGATACAAATAAAACCAGAGTGAATCACGATGTAAGAAACTTGATCTGGGCTCATAAATCAGTTTAAAATCATCCTGAGGTTGAATCAATATCATTGGACTTTTGATGAAGAAGTTATCCCACTTTTAACCGAAGTGATTCTAGTTTGCCCTGTTTGGAGATTTGGGAATTTATTCTTGATACTAATAAAACAAGAATGAATCACGATGTAAGAAGCTTGATTTGGACTCATTAATCAGTTTCAAATCGCCCTGAAGTTGAATCAATATCATTGGAGTTATTAGGAAGAAGTTATCCCACTTTTAACCGTAGTGATTCCAGTTTACTCTGTTTGGAGATTTGGCAATTTCTTCTTGATACAAATAAAACCAGAATGAATCACAATGTAAGAAGCTTGATTTGGACTCATTAATCAGTGTAGAATCACCCTGAAGTTGAAACAATATCATTGGAGTTATGATGAAGAAGTTATCCCAATTTTAACCGAAGTGATTCCAGTTTGTCCTGTTTGGAGATTTGGCAATTTCTTCTTGATAAAAATAAAACCAGAATGAATCACGATGTAAGAAGCTTGATTTGGACTCATAAATCAGTGTAGAATCATCCTGAAGTTGAATCAATATCATTGGACTTATGATGAAGAAGTTATCCCACTTTTAACCATAGTGATTCTAGTTTACCCTGTTTGGAGATTTGGCAATTTCTTCTTGATACAAATAAAACCAGAATGAATCACGATGTAAGAAACTTGATCTGGACTCATAAATCAGTTTAGAATCATCCTGAAGTTGAATCAATATCATTGGACTTATGATGAATAAGTTATCCCACTTTTAAACAAAGTGATTCCAGTTTGTCCTTTTTGGAGATTTGGGAATTTATTCTTGATACTAATAAAACCAGAATGAATCACGATGTAAGAAGATTGATTTGGACTCATTAATCAGTGTAGAATCACCCTGTAGTTGTATCAATATCATTGGAGTTATGATGAAGAAGTTATCCCACTTTTAACCGAAGTGATTCCAGTTTGTCATGTTTGGAGATTTGGGAATTTATTCTTGATACTAATAAAACCAGAATGAATCACGATGTATGAAGCTTGATTTGGACTCATTAATCAGTGTAGAATCACCCTGAATTTGGATCAAGATCATAGGAGTTATGATGAAGAAGTTATCTCAGTTTTAACCGAATTGACTCCAGTTTTCCCTGTTTGGAGATTTTGCAATTTCTTCTTGATTCTAATCAAGCCAGAATGAATCAAGATGTAAGAATCTTGATTTGGACTCATTAATCGGTGTAGAATCATCCTGAAGTTGAATCAATATCATTGGAGTTATGATGAAGAAGTTATCCAAGTTTTAACCGAAGTGATCCCAGTTTGCCCTATTTGGAGATTTGGCAATTTCTTCTTGATACTAATAAAACCAGAATGAATCACGATTTAAGAAGCTTGATTTGGACTCATTAATCAGTGTAGAACCACCCTGAAGTTGAAGCAAGATCATAGGAGTTATGATAAAGAAGTTATCCCACTTTTAACCGAAGTGATTCCAGTTTCCCCTGTTTGGAGAGTTGGCAATTTCTTCTTGATACTAATAAAACCAGAATGAATCACGATGTAAGAAGATTAATTTGGACTCATTAATCAGAATAGAATCACCCTGAAGTTGAATCAATATCATTGGACTTATGATGAAGAAGTTATCCCACTTTTAACCGAAGTGATTCCAGTTTGCCATGTTTGGAGATTTGGTAATTTCTTCTTGATACAAATAAAACCAGAATGAATCACGATATAAACTTGATCTGGGCTCATAAATCAGTTTAGAATCATCCTGAAGTTGAATCAATATCATTTGACTTATGATGAAGAAGTTATCCTACTTTTAACCGAAGTGATTCTAGTTTGTCCTGTTTGGAGATTTGGGAATTTATTCTTGATACTAATAAAACCAGAATGAATCACGATGTAAGAAGCCTGATTTGGACTCATTAATCAGTGTAGAATCACCCTGAAGTTGAATCAATATCATTGGAGTTATGATGAAGAAGTTATCCCACTTTTAACCAAAGTGATTCCAGTTTGCCCTGTTTGGAGATTTGGCAATTTCTTCTTGATACAAATAAAACCAGAATGAATCATGATGAAAGAAACTTGATCTGGGCTCATAAATCAGTTTAGAATCATCCTATAGTTGAATCAATATCATTTGACTTATGATGAAGAAGTTATCCCACTTTTAACCGAAGTGATTCCAGTTTGTCCTGTTTGGAGATTTGGGAATTTATTCTTGATACTAATAAAACCAGAATGAATCACGATGTAAGAAGCTTGATTTGGACTCATAAGTCAGTGTAGAATCATCCTGAAGTTGAATCAATATCATTGGACTTATGATGAAGAAGTTATCCCACTTTTAACCGTAGTGATTCTAGTTTACCCTTTTTGGAGATTTGGCAATTTCTTCTTGATACAAATAAAACCAGAATGAATCACGATGTAAAAACTTGATCTGGACTCATAAATAAGTTTAGAATCATCCTGAAGTTGAATCAATATCATTGGACTTATGATGAAGAAGTTATCCCACTTTTTAACCGAAGTGATTCCAGTTTGTCCTGTTTGGAGATTTGGGAATTTATTCTTGATACTAATAAAACCAGAATGAATCACGATGTAAGAAGCTTGATTTGGACTCATTAATCAGTGTAGAATCACCCTGAAGTTGAATCAATATCATTGGAGTTATGATGAAGAAGTTATCCCACTTTTAACCGTAGTGATTCCAGTTTACCCTGTTTGAAGATTTGGCAATTTCTTCTTGATAAAAATAAAACCAGAATGAATCACGATGTAAGAAACTTGATCTAAACTCATAAATCAGTTTAGAATCATCCTGAAGTTGAACCAATATCATTGGACTTATGATGAAGAAGTTATCCCACTTTTAACCGAAGTGATTCCAGTTTGTCCTGTTTGGAGATTTGGGAATTTATTCTTGATACAAATAAAATCAGAATGAATCACGATGTAAGAAGTCAGATTTGGACTCATTAATCAGTGTAGAATCACCCTGAAGTTGAATCAATATCATTGGAGTTATGATGAAGAAGTTTTCCCACTTTTAATCGAAGTGATTCCATTTTGTCCTTTTTGGAGATTTGGCAATTTCTTCTTGATACAAATAAAACCACAATGAATCACGATGAAAGAAACTTTATCTGGACTCATAAATAAGTTTAGAATCATCCTGAAGTGGAATCAATATCATTGGACTTATGATGAAGAAGTTATCCCACTTTTAACCGAAGTGATTCCAGTTTGCCCTGTTGGGAGATTTGGGTATTTATTCTTGATACTAATAAAACCAGAATGAATCACGATGTAAGAAACTTGATCTGGACTCATAAATCAGTTTAGAATCATCCTGAAGTTGAATAAATATCATTGGACTTATGATGAAGAAGTTATCCCACTTTTAACCGTAGTGATTCCAGTTTGCCCTGTTTGGAGATTTGGGAATTTATTGTTGATACTAATAAAACCAGAATGAATCACGATGTAAGAAGCTTGATTTGGTCTCATTAATCAGTGTAGAATCACCCTGAAGTTGAATCAATATCATTGGAGTATGATGAAGAAGTTATCCCACTTTTAACCGAAGTGATTCCAGTTTGTCCTGTTTGGAGATTTGGCAATTTCTTCTTGATACAAATAAAACCAGAATGAATCACGATGTAAGAAACTTGATCTGGACTCATAAATAAGTTTAGAATCATCCTGAAGTTGAATCAATATCATTGGACTTATGATGAAGAAGTTATCCCACTTTTAACCGAAATGATTCCAGTTTGCCCTGTTTGGAGATTTGGCAATTTCTTCTTGATACTAATAAAACCAGAATGAATCACGATGTAAGAAGCTTGATATGGACTCATAAATCAGTGTCGAATCACCCTGAAGTTGACTCAAGATCATAGGAGTTATGATGAAGAAGTTATCCCAATTTTAACCGAAGTGATTCCAGTTTGTCCTGTTTGGATATTTGGCAATTTCTTCTTGATAAAAATAAAATCAGAATGAATCACGATATAAGAAGCTTGATTTGGACTCATAAATCAGTGTAGAATCATCCTGCAGTTGAATCAATATCATTGGACTTATGATGAAGAAGTTATCCCACTTTTAACCGTAGTGATTCTAGTTTACCCTTTTTGGAGATTTGACAATTTCTTCTTGATACAAATAAAACCAGAATGAATTACAATGTAAGAAACTTGATCTGGACTCATAAATCAGTTTAGAATCATCCTGAAGTTGAATCAATATCATTGGAGTTATGATGAAGAAGTTATCCCACTTTTAACCGAAGTGATTCTAGTTTGCCCTGTTTGGAGATTTGGGAATTTATTCTTGATACTAATAAAACCAGAATGAATCACGATGTAAGAAGCTTGATTTGGACTCATTAATCAGTTTAGATTCACCCTGAAGTTGAATCAATATCATTGGAGTTATGATGAAGAAGTTATCCCACTTTTAACCGAAGTGATTCCAGTTTGTCCTGTTTGGAGATTTGGCAATTTCTTCTTGATACAAATAAAACCACAATGAATCACGATGAAAGAAACTTGATCTGGACTCATAAATCAGTTTAAAATCATCCATAAGTGGAATCAATATCATTGGACTTATGATGAAGAAGTTATCCCACTTTTAACCGAAATGATTCCAGTTTGCCTTGTTTGGAGAGTTGGCAATTTCTTCTTGATACTAATAAAACCAGAATGAATCACGATGTATGAAGCTTGATTTGGACTCATTAATCAGTGTAGAATCACCCTGTAGTTGTTTCAATATCATTGGATTTATGATGAAGAAGTTATCCCAATTTTAACCGAAATGATTCAAGTTTGCCCTGTTTGGATATTTGACAATTTCTTCTTCATACAAATAAAAACAGAATGAATCACAATGTAAGAAGCTTGATTTGGACTCATAAATCAGTGTAGAATCATCCTGAAGTTGAATAAATATCATTGGACTTATGATGAAGAAGTTATCCCACTTTTAACCGTAGTGATTCCAATTTGCCCTGTTTGGAGATTTGGCAATTTCTTCTGGATACTAATAAAACCAGAATGAATCGCGATGTAAGAAGCTTGATTTAGACTCATTAAATCACCCTGAAGTTGAATCAATATCATTGGAGTTATGATGAAGAAGTTATCCCACTTTTAACCGAAGTGATTCCCGTTTGTCATGTTTGGAGATTTGGGAATTTATTCTTGATACTAATAAAACCAGAATGAATCACGATGTAAGAAGCTTGATTTGGACTCATTAATCAGTGTAGAATCACCCTGAAGTTGAATCAATATCATTGGAGTTATGATGAAGAAGTTATCCCAATTTTAACCGAAGTGATTCCAGTTTGCCATGTTTGGAGATTTTGCAATTTCTTCTTGATTCTAATCAAGCCAGAATGAATCAAGATGTAAGAAGATTAATTTGGACTCATTAATCGGTGTAGAATCATCCTGAAGTTGAATCAATATCATTGGAGTTATGATGAAGAAGTTATCCCAGTTTTAACCGAAGTGATCCTAGTTTGCCCTATTTGGAGATTTGGCAATTTCTTCTTGATACTAATAAAACCAGAATGAATCACGATGTAAGAAGCTTGATTTGGACTCATTAATCAGTGTAGAACCACCATGAAGTTGAAACAAGATCATAGGAGTTATGATGAAGAAGTTATCCCACTTTTAACCGAAGTTATTCTAGTTTGCCCTGTTTGGAGAGTTGGCAATTTCTTCTTGATACTAATAAAACCAGAATGAATCACGATGTAAGAAGCTTGATTTGGACTCATTAATCAGTGTAGAATCACCCTGAAATTGAATCAATATCATTGGAGTTATGATGAAGAAGTTATCCAACTTTTAACCGAAGTGATTCCAGTTTGCCCTGTTTGGAGATTTGGCAATTTCTTCTTGATACAAATAAAACCAGAATGAATCACGATGTAAGAAACTTGATCTGGGCTCATAAATCAGTTTAGAATCATCCTGAGGTTGAATCAATATCATTGGACTTTTGATGAAGAAGTTATCCCACTTTTAACCGAAGTGATTCTAGTTTGCCCTGTTTGGAGATTTGGGAATTTATTCTTGATACTAATAAAACAAGAATGAATCACGATGTAAGAAGCTTGATTTGGACTCATTAATCAGTTTCGAATCGCCCTGAAGTTGAATCAATATCATTGGAGTTATGATGAAGAAGTTATCCCACTTTTAACCGAAGTGATTCCAGTTTGTCCTGTTTGGAGATTTGGCAATTTCTTCTTGATACAAATAAAACCAGAATGAATCACAATGTAAGAAGCTTGATTTGGACTCATTAATCAGTGTAGAATCACCCTGAAGTTGAAACAATATCATTGGAGTTATGATGAAGAAGTTATCCCAATTTTAACCGAAGTGATTCCAGTTTGTCCTGTTTGGAGATTTGGCAATTTCTTCTTGATAAAAATAAAACCAGAATGAATCACGATGTAAGAAGCTTGATTTGGACTCATAAATCAGTGTAGAATCATCCTGAAGTTGAATCAATATCATTGGACTTATGATGAAGAAGTTATCCCACTTTTAACCGTAGTGATTCTAGTTTACCCTGTTTGGAGATTTGGCAATTTCTTCTTGATACAAATAAAACCAGAATGAATCACGATGTAAGAAACTTGATCTGGACTCATAAATCAGTTTAGAATCATCCTGAAGTTGAATCAATATCATTGGACTTATGATGAATAAGTTATCCCACTTTTAAACAAAGTGATTCCAGTTTGTCCTTTTTGGAGATTTGGGAATTTATTCTTGATACTAATAAAACCAGAATGAATCACGATGTAAGAAGATTGATTTGGACTCATTAATCAGTGTAGAATCACCCTGTAGTTGTATCAATATCATTGGAGTTATGATGAAGAAGTTATCCCACTTTTAACCGAAGTGATTCCAGTTTGTCATGTTTGGAGATTTGGGAATTTATTCTTGATACTAATAAAACCAGAATGAATCACGATGTATGAAGCTTGATTCGGACTCATTAATCAGTGTAGAATCACCCTGAATTTGGATCAAGATCATAGGAGTTATGATGAAGAAGTTATCTCAGTTTTAACCGAATTGACTCCAGTTTTCCCTGTTTGGAGATTTTGCAATTTCTTCTTGATTCTAATCAAGCCAGAATGAATCAAGATGTAAGAATCTTGATTTGGACTCATTAATCGGTGTAGAATCATCCTGAAGTTGAATCAATATCATTGGAGTTATGATGAAGAAGTTATCCAAGTTTTAACCGAAGTGATCCCAGTTTGCCCTATTTGGAGATTTGGCAATTTCTTCTTGATACTAACAAAACCAGAATGAATCACGATGTAAGAAGCTTGATTTGGACTCATTAATCAGTGTAGAACCACCCTGAAGTTGAAGCAAGATCATAGGAGTTATGATGAAGAAGTTATCCCACTTTTAACCGAAGTGATTCCAGTTTGCCCTGTTTGGAGAGTTGGCAATTTCTTCTTGATACTAATAAAACCAGAATGAATCACGATGTAAGAAGATTAATTTGGACTCATTAATCAGTATAGAATCACCCTGAAGTTGAATCAATATCATTGGACTTATGATGAAGAAGTTATCCCACTTTTAACCGAAGTGATTCCAGTTTGCCATGTTTGGAGATTTGGCAATTTCTTCTTGATACAAATAAAACCAGAATGAATCACGATATAAACTTGATCTGGGCTCATAAATCAGTTTAGAATCATCCTGAAGTTGAATCAATATCATTTGACTTATGATGAAGAAGTTATCCTACTTTTAACCGAAGTGATTCTAGTTTGTCCTGTTTGGAGATTTGGGAATTTATTCTTGATACTAATAAAACCAGAATGAATCACGATGTAAGAAGCCTGATTTGGACTCATTAATCAGTGTAGAATCACCCTGAAGTTGAATCAATATCATTGGAGTTATGATGAAGAAGTTATCCCACTTTTAACCGAAGTGATTCCAGTTTGCCCTGTTTGGAGATTTGGCAATTTCTTCTTGATACAAATAAAACCAGAATGAATCATGATGAAAGAAACTTGATCTGGGCTCATAAATCAGTTTAGAATCATCCTATAGTTGAATCAATATCATTTGACTTATGATGAAGAAGTTATCCCACTTTTAACCGAAGTGATTCCAATTTGTCCTGTTTGGAGATTTGGGAATTTATTCTTGATACTAATAAAACCAGAATGAATCACGATGTAAGAAGCTTGATTTGGACTCATAAATCAGTGTAGAATCATCCTGAAGTTGAATCAATATCATTGGACTTATGATGAAGAAGTTATCCCACTTTTAACCGTAGTGATTCTAGTTTACCCTTTTTGGAGATTTGGCAATTTCTTCTTGATACAAATAAAACCAGAATGAATCACGATGTAAAAACTTGATCTGGACTCATAAATCAGTTTAGAATCATCCTGAAGTTGAATCAATATCATTGGACTTATGATGAAGAAGTTATCCCACTTTTAACCGAAGTGATTCCAGTTTGTCATGTTTGGAGATTTGGGAATTTATTCTTGATACTAATAAAACCAGAATGAATCACGATGTAAGAAGCTTGATTTGGACTCATTAATCAGTGTAGAATCACCCTGAAGTTGAATCAATATCATTGGAGTTATGATGAAGAAGTTATCCCACTTTTAACCGTAGTGATTCCAGTTTACCCTGTTTGAAGATTTGGCAATTTCTTCTTGATAAAAATAAAACCAGAATGAATCACGATGTAAGAAACTTGATCTAAACTCATAAATCAGTTTAGAATCATCCTGAAGTTGAACCAATATCATTGGACTTATGATGAAGAAGTTATCCCACTTTTAACCGAAGTGATTCCAGTTTGTCCTGTTTGGAGATTTGGGAATTTATTCTTGATACTAATAAAATCAGAATGAATCACGATGTAAGAAGTCAGATTTGGACTCATTAATCAGTGTAGAATCACCCTGAAGTTGAATCAATATCATTGGAGTTATGATGAAGAAGTTATCCCACTTTTAACCGAAGTGATTCCATTTTGTCCTGTTTGGAGATTTGGCAATTTCTTCTTGATACAAATAAAACCACAATGAATCACGATGAAAGAAACTTTATCTGGACTCATAAATAAGTTTAGAATCATCCTGAAGTGGAATCAATATCATTGGACTTATGATGAAGAAGTTATCCCACTTTTAACCGAAGTGATTCCAGTTTGCCCTGTTGGGAGATTTGGGTATTTATTCTTGATACTAATAAAACCAGAATGAATCACGATGTAAGAAACTTGATCTGGACTCATAAATCAGTTTAGAATCATCCTGAAGTTGAATAAATATCATTGGACTTATGATGAAGAAGTTATCCCACTTTTAACCGTAGTGATTCCAGTTTGCCCTGTTTGGAGATTTGGGAATTTATTGTTGATACTAATAAAACCAGAATGAATCACGATGTAAGAAGCTTGATTTGGTCTCATTAATCAGTGTAGAATCACCCTGAAGTTGAATCAATATCATTGGAGTATGATGAAGAAGTTATCCCACTTTTAACCGAAGTGATTCCAGTTTGCCCTGTTTGGAGATTTGGCAATTTCTTCTTGATACAAATAAAACCAGAATGAATCATGATGAAAGAAACTTGATCTGGGCTCATAAATCAGTTCAGAATCATCCTATAGTTGAATCAATATCATTTGACTTATGATGAAGAAGTTATCCCACTTTTAACCGAAGTGATTCCAATTTGTCCTGTTTGGAGATTTGGCAATTTATTCTTGATACTAATAAAACCAGAATGAATCACGATGTAAGAAGCTTGATTTGGACTCATTAATCAGTTTAGATTCACCCTGAAGTTGAATCAATATCATTGGAGTTATGATGAAGAAGTTATCCCACTTTTAACCGAAGTGATTCCAGTTTGTCCTGTTTGGAGATTTGGGAATTTATTCTTGATACTAATAAAACCAGAATGAATCACGATGTAAGAAGATTGATTTGGACTCATTAATCAGTGTAGAATCACCCTGTAGTTGTATCAATATCATTGGAGTTATGATGAAGAAGTTATCCCACTTTTAACCGAAGTGATTCCAGTTTGTCATGTTTGGAGATTTGGGAATTTATTCTTGATACTAATAAAACCAGAATGAATCACGATGTATGAAGCTTGATTTGGACTCATTAATCAGTGTAGAATCACCCTGAATTTGGATCAAGATCATAGGAGTTATGATGAAGAAGTTATCTCAGTTTTAACCGAATTGACTCCAGTTTTCCCTGTTTGGAGATTTTGGCAATTTCTTCTTGATTCTAATCAAACCAGAATGAATCAAGATGTAAGAATCTTGATTTGGACTCATTAATCGGTGTAGAATCATCCTGAAGTTGAATCAATATCATTGGAGTTATGATGAAGAAGTTATCCAAGTTTTAACCGAAGTGATCCCAGTTTGCCCTATTTGGAGATTTGGCAATTTCTTCTTGATACTAACAAAACCAGAATGAATCACGATTTAAGAAGCTTGATTTGGACTCATTAATCAGTGTAGAACCACCCTGAAGTTGAAGCAAGATCATAGGAGTTATGATAAAGAAGTTATCCCACTTTTAACCGAAGTGATTCCAGTTTGCCCTGTTTGGAGAGTTGGCAATTTCTTCTTGATACTAATAAAACCAGAATGAATCACGATGTAAGAAGCTTAATTTGGACTCATTAATCAGTATAGAATCACCCTGAAGTTGAATCAATATCATTGGACTTATGATGAAGAAGTTATCCCACTTTTAACCGAAGTGATTCCAGTTTGCCCTGTTTGGAGATTTGGCAATTTCTTCTTGATACAAATAAAACCAGAATGAATCACGATATAAACTTGATCTGGGCTCATAAATCAGTTTAGAATCATCCTGAAGTTGAATCAATATCATTTGACTTATGATGAAGAAGTTATCCTACTTTTAACCGAAGTGATTCTAGTTTGTCCTGTTTGGAGATTTGGGAATTTATTCTTGATACTAATAAAACCAGAATGAATCACGATGTAAGAAGCCTGATTTGGACTCATTAATCAGTGTAGAATCACCCTGAAGTTGAATCAATATCATTGGAGTTATGATGAAGAAGTTATCCCACTTTTAACCAAAGTGATTCCAGTTTGCCCTGTTTGGAGATTTGGCAATTTCTTCTTGATACAAATAAAACCAGAATGAATCATGATGAAAGAAACTTGGTCTGGGCTCATAAATCAGTTTAGAATCATCCTATAGTTGAATCAATATCATATGACTTATGATGAAGAAGTTATCCCACTTTTAACCGAAGTGATTCCAGTTTGTCCTGTTTGGAGATTTGGGAATTTATTCTTGATACTAATAAAACCAGAATGAA
This sequence comes from Moricandia moricandioides, assembly GCA_905132885.1. Lineage (NCBI taxonomy): Eukaryota > Viridiplantae > Streptophyta > Magnoliopsida > Brassicales > Brassicaceae > Moricandia > Moricandia moricandioides. Next base: position 15,818 of record CAJHQQ010002875.1, read on the forward strand.
TCACGATGTAAGAAGCTTGATTTGGACTCATAAATCAGTGTAGAATCATCCTGAAGTTGAATCAATATCATTGGACTTATGATGAAGAAGTTATCCCACTTTTAACCGTAGTGATTCTAGTTTACCCTTTTGGAGATTTGGCAATTTCTTCTTGATACAAATAAAACCAGAATGAATCACGATGTAAAAACTTGATCTGGACTCATAAATCAGTTTAGAATCATCCTGAAGTTGAATCAATATCATTGGACTTATGATGAAGAAGTTATCCCACTTTTAACCGAAGTGATTCCAGTTTGTCCTGTTTGGAGATTTGGGAATTTATTCTTGATACTAATAAAACCAGAATGAATCACGATGTAAGAAGCTTGATTTGGACTCATTAATCAGTGTAGAATCACCCTGAAGTTGAATCAATATCATTGGAGTTATGATGAAGAAGTTATCCCACTTTTAACCGTAGTGATTCCAGTTTACCCTGTTTGAAGATTTGGCAATTTCTTCTTGATAAAATAAAACCAGAATGAATCACGATGTAAGAAACTTGATCTGGAACTCATAAATCAGTTTAGAATCATCCTGAAGTTGAACCAATATCATTGGACTTATGATGAAGAAGTTATCCCACTTTTAACCGAAGTGATTCCAGTTTGTCCTGTTTGGAGATTTGGGAATTTATTCTTGATACAAATAAAACCAGAATGAATCACGATGTAAGAAGCTTGATTTGGACTCATTAATCAGTGTAGAATCACCCTGAAGTTGAATCAATATCATTGGAGTTATGATGAAGAAGTTATCCCACTTTTAACCGAAGTGATTCCAGTTTGTCCTGTTTGGAGATTTGGCAATTTCTTCTTGATACAAATAAAACCAGAATGAATCACGATGTAAGAAACTTGATCTGGACTCATAAATCAGTTTAGAATCATCCTGAAGTTGAATCAATATCATTGGACTTATGATGAAGAAGTTATCCCACTTTTAACCGAAGTGATTCCAGTTTGCCCTGTTTGGAGATTTGGGAATTTATTCTTGATACTAATAAAACCAGAATGAATCACGATGTAAGAAACTTGATCTGGACTCATAAATCAGTTTAGAATCATCCTGAAGTTGAATCAATATCATTGGACTTATGATGAAGAAGTTATCCCACTTTTAACCGAAGTGATTCCAGTTTGCCCTGTTTGGAGATTTGGGAATTTATTCTTGATACTAATAAAACCAGAATGAATCACGATGTAAGAAGCTTGATTTGGACTCATTAATCAGTGTAGAATCACCCTGAAGTTGAATCAATATCATTGGAGTTATGATGAAGAAGTTATCCCACTTTTAACCGAAGTGATTCCAGTTTGCCCTGTTTGGAGATTTGGCAATTTCTTCTTGATACAAATAAAACCAGAATGAATCACGATGTAAGAAACTTGATTTGGACTCATAAATCAGTTTAGAATCATCCTGAAGTTGAATCAATATCATTGGACTTATGATGAAGAAGTTATCCCACTTTTAACCGAAGTGATTCCAGTTTGCCCTGTTTGGAGATTTGGCAATTTCTTCTTGATACTAATAAAACCAGAATGAATCACGATGTAAGAAGCTTGATTTGGACTCATAATCAGTGTAGAATCACCCTGAAGTTGAATCAATATCATTGGAGTTATGATGAAGAAGTTATCCCACTTTTAACCGAAGTGATTCCAGTTTGCCCTGTTTGGAGATTTGGCAATTTCTTCTTGATACAAATAAAACCAGAATGAATCACGATGTAAGAAGCTTGATTTGGACTCATAAATCAGTGTAGAATCATCCTGAAGTTGAATCAATATCATTGGACTTATGATGAAGAAGTTATCCCACTTTTAACCGAAGTGATTCCAGTTTGCCCTGTTTGGAGATTTGGCAATTTCTTCTTGATACAAATAAAACCAGAATGAATCACGATGTAAGAAACTTGATCTGGACTCATAAATCAGTTTAGAATCATCCTGAAGTTGAATCAATATCATTGGACTTATGATGAAGAAGTTATCCCACTTTTAACCGAAGTGATTCCAGTTTGCCCTGTTTGGAGATTTGGGAATTTATTCTTGATACTAATAAAACCAGAATGAATCACGATGTAAGAAGCTTGATTTGGACTCATTAATCAGTGTAGAATCACCCTGAAGTTGAATCAATATCATTGGAGTTATGATGAAGAAGTTATCCCACTTTTAACCGAAGTGATTCCAGTTTGTCCTGTTTGGAGATTTGGCAATTTCTTCTTGATACAAATAAAACCAGAATGAATCACGATGTAAGAAACTTGATCTGGACTCATAAATCAGTTTAGAATCATCCTGAAGTTGAATCAATATCATTGGACTTATGATGAAGAAGTTATCCCACTTTTAACCGAAGTGATTCCAGTTTGCCCTGTTTGGAGATTTGGCAATTTCTTCTTGATACTAATAAAACCAGAATGAATCACGATGTAAGAAGCTTGATTTGGACTCATTAATCAGTGTAGAATCACCCTGAAGTTGAATCAATATCATTGGAGTTATGATGAAGAAGTTATCCCACTTTTAACCGAAGTGATTCCAGTTTGCCCTGTTTGGAGATTTGGCAATTTCTTCTTGATACAAATAAAACCAGAATGAATCACGATGTAAGAAGCTTGATTTGGACTCATAAATCAGTGTAGAATCATCCTGAAGTTGAATCAATATCATTGGACTTATGATGAAGAAGTTATCCCACTTTTAACCGTAGTGATTCCAGTTTGCCCTGTTTGGAGATTTGGCAATTTCTTCTTGATACAAATAAAACCAGAATGAATCACGATGTAAGAAACTTGATCTGGACTCATAAATCAGTTTAGAATCATCCTGAAGTTGAATCAATATCATTGGACTTATGATGAAGAAGTTATCCCACTTTTAACCGAAGTGATTCCAGTTTGTCCTGTTTGGAGATTTGGCAATTTCTTCTTGATACTAATAAAACCAGAATGAATCACGATGTAAGAAGCTTGATTTGGACTCATAAATCAGTGTCGAATCACCCTGAAGTTGACTCAAGATCATAGGAGTTATGATGAAGAAGTTATCCCACTTTTAACCGAAGTGATTCCAGTTTGCCCTGTTTGGAGATTTGGGAATTTATTCTTGATACTAATAAAACCAGAATGAATCACGATGTAAGAAGCTTGATTTGGACTCATTAATCAGTGTAGAATCACCCTGAAGTTGAATCAATATCATTGGAGTTATGATGAAGAAGTTATCCCACTTTTAACCGAAGTGATTCCAGTTTGCCCTGTTTGGAGATTTGGCAATTTCTTCTTGATACAAATAAAACCAGAATGAATCACGATGTAAGAAACTTGATCTGGACTCATAAATCAGTTTAGAATCATCCTGAAGTTGAATCAATATCATTGGACTTATGATGAAGAAGTTATCCCACTTTTAACCGAAGTGATTCCAGTTTGCCCTGTTTGGAGATTTGGCAATTTCTTCTTGATACTAATAAAACCAGAATGAATCACGATGTAAGAAGCTTGATTTGGACTCATTAATCAGTGTAGAATCACCCTGAAGTTGAATCAATATCATTGGAGTTATGATGAAGAAGTTATCCCACTTTTAACCGAAGTGATTCCAGTTTGCCCTGTTTGGAGATTTGGCAATTTCTTCTTGATACTAATAAAACCAGAATGAATCACGATGTAAGAAGCTTGATTTGGACTCATAAATCAGTGTAGAATCACCCTGAAGTTGAATCAATATCATTGGACTTATGATGAAGAAGTTATCCCACTTTTAACCGAAGTGATTCCAGTTTGCCCTGTTTGGAGATTTGGGAATTTATTCTTGATACTAATAAAACCAGAATGAATCACGATGTAAGAAGCTTGATTTGGACTCATTAATCAGTGTAGAATCACCCTGAAGTTGAATCAATATCATTGGAGTTATGATGAAGAAGTTATCCCACTTTTAACCGAAGTGATTCCAGTTTGCCCTGTTTGGAGATTTGGCAATTTCTTCTTGATACTAATAAAACCAGAATGAATCACGATGTAAGAAGCTTGATTTGGACTCATAAATCAGTTTAGAATCACCCTGAAGTTGAATCAATATCATTGGACTTATGATGAAGAAGTTATCCCACTTTTAACCGAAGTGATTCCAGTTTGTCCTGTTTGGAGATTTGGGAATTTATTCTTGATACTAATAAAACCAGAATGAATCACGATGTAAGAAGCTTGATTTGGACTCATAAATCAGTGTAGAATCATCCTGAAGTTGAATCAATATCATTGGACTTATGATGAAGAAGTTATCCCACTTTTAACCGTAGTGATTCTAGTTTACCCTTTTTGGAGATTTGGCAATTTCTTCTTGATACAAATAAAACCAGAATGAATCACGATGTAAGAAACTTGATCTGGACTCATAAATCAGTTTAGAATCATCCTGAAGTTGAATCAATATCATTGGACTTATGATGAAGAAGTTATCCCACTTTTAACCGAAGTGATTCCAGTTTGTCCTGTTTGGAGATTTGGGAATTTATTCTTGATACTAATAAAACCAGAATGAATCACGATGTAAGAAGCTTGATTTGGACTCATTAATCAGTGTAGAATCACCCTGAAGTTGAATCAATATCATTGGAGTTATGATGAAGAAGTTATCCCACTTTTAACCGAAGTGATTCCAGTTTGCCCTGTTTGGAGATTTGGCAATTTCTTCTTGATACAAATAAAACCAGAATGAATCACGATGTAAGAAACTTGATTTGGACTCATAAATCAGTTTAGAATCATCCTGAAGTTGAATCAATATCATTGGACTTATGATGAAGAAGTTATCCCACTTTTAACCGAAGTGATTCCAGTTTGTCCTGTTTGGAGATTTGGAATTTATTCTTGATACTAATAAAACCAGAATGAATCACGATGTAAGAAGCTTGATTTGGACTCATTAATCAGTGTAGAATCACCCTGAAGTTGAATCAATATCATTGGAGTTATGATGAAGAAGTTATCCCACTTTTAACCGAAGTGATTCCAGTTTGTCCTGTTTGGAGATTTGGCAATTTCTTCTTGATACAAATAAAACCAGAATGAATCACGATGTAAGAAGCTTGATTTGGACTCATAAATCAGTTTAGAATCATCCTGAAGTTGAATCAATATCATTGGACTTATGATGAAGAAGTTATCCCACTTTTAACCGAAGTGATTCCAGTTTGCCCTGTTTGGAGATTTGGCAATTTCTTCTTGATACTAATAAAACCAGAATGAATCACGATGTAAGAAACTTGATCTGGACTCATAAATCAGTTTAGAATCATCCTGAAGTTGAATCAATATCATTGGACTTATGATGAAGAAGTTATCCCACTTTTAACCGAAGTGATTCCAGTTTGCCCTGTTTGGAGATTTGGGAATTTATTCTTGATACTAATAAAACCAGAATGAATCACGATGTAAGAAGCTTGATTTGGACTCATTAATCAGTGTAGAATCACCCTGAAGTTGAATCAATATCATTGGAGTTATGATGAAGAAGTTATCCCACTTTTAACCGAAGTGATTCCAGTTTGCCCTGTTTGGAGATTTGGCAATTTCTTCTTGATACTAATAAAACCAGAATGAATCACGATGTAAGAAGCTTGATTTGGACTCATAAATCAGTGTAGAATCACCCTGAAGTTGAATCAATATCATTGGAGTTATGATGAAGAAGTTATCCCACTTTTAACCGAAGTGATTCCAGTTTGCCCTGTTTGGAGATTTGGCAATTTCTTCTTGATACTAATAAAACCAGAATGAATCACGATGTAAGAAGCTTGATTTGGACTCATAAATCAGTGTCGAATCACCCTGAAGTTGAATCAATATCATTGGAGTTATGATGAAGAAGTTATCCCACTTTTAACCGAAGTGATTCCAGTTTGCCCTGTTTGGAGATTTGGGAATTTATTCTTGATACTAATAAAACCAGAATGAATCACGATGTAAGAAGCTTGATTTGGACTCATTAATCAGTGTAGAATCACCCTGAAGTTGAATCAATATCATTGGAGTTATGATGAAGAAGTTATCCCACTTTTAACCGAAGTGATTCCAGTTTGCCCTGTTTGGAGATTTGGCAATTTCTTCTTGATACAAATAAAACCAGAATGAATCACGATGTAAGAAGCTTGATCTGGACTCATAAATCAGTGTAGAATCACCCTGAAGTTGAATCAATATCATTGGAGTTATGATGAAGAAGTTATCCCACTTTTAACCGAAGTGATTCCAGTTTGCCCTGTTTGGAGATTTGGCAATTTCTTCTTGATACAAATAAAACCAGAATGAATCACGATGTAAGAAGCTTGATTTGGACTCATAAATCAGTGTAGAATCACCCTGAAGTTGAATCAATATCATTGGACTTATGATGAAGAAGTTATCCCACTTTTAACCGAAGTGATTCCAGTTTGCCCTGTTTGGAGATTTGGCAATTTCTTCTTGATACAAATAAAACCAGAATGAATCACGATGTAAGAAACTTGATCTGGACTCATAAATCAGTTTAGAATCATCCTGAAGTTGAATCAATATCATTGGACTTATGATGAAGAAGTTATCCCACTTTTAACCGAAGTGATTCCAGTTTGTCCTGTTTGGAGATTTGGGAATTTATTCTTGATACTAATAAAACCAGAATGAATCACGATGTAAGAAGCTTGATTTGGACTCATTAATCAGTGTAGAATCACCCTGAAGTTGAATCAATATCATTGGAGTTATGATGAAGAAGTTATCCCACTTTTAACCGAAGTGATTCCAGTTTGCCCTGTTTGGAGATTTGGCAATTTCTTCTTGATACAAATAAAACCAGAATGAATCACGATGTAAGAAACTTGATCTGGACTCATAAATCAGTTTAGAATCATCCTGAAGTTGAATCAATATCATTGGACTTATGATGAAGAAGTTATCCCACTTTTAACCGAAGTGATTCCAGTTTGTCCTGTTTGGAGATTTGGGAATTTATTCTTGATACTAATAAAACCAGAATGAATCACGATGTAAGAAGCTTGATTTGGACTCATAAATCAGTGTAGAATCATCCTGAAGTTGAATCAATATCATTGGACTTATGATGAAGAAGTTATCCCACTTTTAACCGTAGTGATTCCAGTTTGCCCTGTTTGGAGATTTGGCAATTTCTTCTTGATACAAATAAAACCAGAATGAATCACGATGTAAGAAACTTGATCTGGACTCATAAATCAGTTTAGAATCATCCTGAAGTTGAATCAATATCATTGGACTTATGATGAAGAAGTTATCCCACTTTTAACCGAAGTGATTCCAGTTTGTCCTGTTTGGAGATTTGGGAATTTATTCTTGATACTAATAAAACCAGAATGAATCACGATGTAAGAAGCTTGATTTGGACTCATTAATCAGTGTAGAATCACCCTGAAGTTGAATCAATATCATTGGAGTTATGATGAAGAAGTTATCCCACTTTTAACCGAAGTGATTCCAGTTTACCCTGTTTGGAGATTTGGCAATTTCTTCTTGATACAAATAAAACCAGAATGAATCACGATGTAAGAAACTTGATCTGGACTCATAAATCAGTTTAGAATCATCCTGAAGTTGAATCAATATCATTGGACTTATGATGAAGAAGTTATCCCACTTTTAACCGAAGTGATTCCAGTTTGTCCTGTTTGGAGATTTGGGAATTTATTCTTGATACTAATAAAACCAGAATGAATCACGATGTAAGAAGCTTGATTTGGACTCATTAATCAGTGTAGAATCACCCTGAAGTTGAATCAATATCATTGGAGTTATGATGAAGAAGTTATCCCACTTTTAACCGAAGTGATTCCAGTTTGTCCTGTTTGGAGATTTGGCAATTTCTTCTTGATACAAATAAAACCAGAATGAATCACGATGTAAGAAACTTGATCTGGACTCATAAATCAGTTTAGAATCATCCTGAAGTTGAATCAATATCATTGGACTTATGATGAAGAAGTTATCCCACTTTTAACCGAAGTGATTCCAGTTTGCCCTGTTTGGAGATTTGGAATTTATTCTTGATACTAATAAAACCAGAATGAATCACGATGTAAGAAACTTGATCTGGACTCATAAATCAGTTTAGAATCATCCTGAAGTTGAATCAATATCATTGGACTTATGATGAAGAAGTTATCCCACTTTTAACCGAGGTGATTCCAGTTTGCCCTGTTTGGAGATTTGGGAATTTATTGTTGATACTAATAAAACCAGAATGAATCACGATGTAAGAAGCTTGATTTGGACTCATTAATCAGTGTAGAATCACTCTGAAGTTGAATCAATATCATTGGAGTATGATGAAGAAGTTATCCCACTTTTAACCGAAGTGATTCCAGTTTGCCCTGTTTGGAGATTTGGCAATTTCTTCTTAATACTAATAAAACCAGAATGAATCACGATGTAAGAAGCTTGATTTGGACTCATAAATCAGTGTCAAATCACCCTGAAGTTGACTCAAGATCATAGGACTTATGATGAAGAAGTTATCCCACTTTTAACCGAAATGATTCCAGTTTGCCCTGTTTGGAGATTTGGCAATTTCTTCTTGATACTAATAAAACCAGAATGAATCACGATGTAAGAAGCTTGATTTGGACTCATAAATCAGTGTAGAATCACCCTGAAGTTGAATCAATATCATTGGAGTTATGATGAAGAAGTTATCCCACTTTTAACCGAAGTGATTCCAGTTTGCCCTGTTTGGAGATTTGGAATTTATTCTTGATACTAATAAAACCAGAATGAATCACGATGTAAGAAGCTTGATTTGGACTCATTAATCAGTGTAGAATCACCCTGAAGTTGAATCAATATCATTGGAGTTATGATGAAGAAGTTATCCCACTTTTAACCGAAGTGATTCCAGTTTGCCCTGTTTGGAGATTTGGCAATTTCTTCTTGATACAAATAAAACCAGAATGAATCACGATGTAAGAAGCTTGATTTGGACTCATAAATCAGTGTAGAATCACCCTGAAGTTGAATCAATATCATTGGAGTTATGATGAAGAAGTTATCCCACTTTTAACCGAAGTGATTCCAGTTTGCCCTGTTTGGAGATTTGGCAATTTCTTCTTGATACAAATAAAACCAGAATGAATCACGATGTAAGAAGCTTGATTTGGACTCATAAATCAGTGTAGAATCATCCTGAAGTTGAATCAATATCATTGGACTTATGATGAAGAAGTTATCCCACTTTTAACCGTAGTGATTCCAGTTTACCCTGTTTGGAGATTTGGCAATTTCTTCTTGATACAAATAAAACCAGAATGAATCACGATGTAAGAAACTTGATCTGGACTCATAAATCAGTTTAGAATCATCCTGAAGTTGAATCAATATCATTGGACTTATGATGAAGAAGTTATCCCACTTTTAACCGAAGTGATTCCAGTTTGTCCTGTTTGGAGATTTGGGAATTTATTCTTGATACTAATAAAACCAGAATGAATCACGATGTAAGAAGCTTGATTTGGACTCATTAATCAGTGTAGAATCACCCTGAAGTTGAATCAATATCATTGGAGTTATGATGAAGAAGTTATCCCACTTTTAACCGAAGTGATTCCAGTTTGCCCTGTTTGGAGATTTGGCAATTTCTTCTTGATACAAATAAAACCAGAATGAATCACGATGTAAGAAACTTGATCTGGACTCATAAATCAGTTAGAATCATCCTGAAGTTGAATCAATATCATTGGACTTATGATGAAGAAGTTATCCCACTTTTAACCGAAGTGATTCCAGTTTGCCCTGTTTGGAGATTTGGGAATTTATTCTTGATACTAATAAAACCAGAATGAATCACGATGTAAGAAGCTTGATTTGGACTCATAAATCAGTGTAGAATCACCCTGAAGTTGAATCAATATCATTGGACTTATGATGAAGAAGTTATCCCACTTTTAACCGTAGTGATTCCAGTTTGCCCTGTTTGGAGATTTGGCAATTTCTTCTTGATACAAATAAAACCAGAATGAATCACGATGTAAGAAACTTGATCTGGACTCATAAATCAGTTTAGAATCATCCTGAAGTTGAATCAATATCATTGGACTTATGATGAAGAAGTTATCCCACTTTTAACCGAAGTGATTCCAGTTTGTCCTGTTTGGAGATTTGGGAATTTATTCTTGATACTAATAAAACCAGAATGAATCACGATGTAAGAAGCTTGATTTGGACTCATAAATCAGTGTAGAATCATCCTGAAGTTGAATCAATATCATTGGACTTATGATGAAGAAGTTATCCCACTTTTAACCGTAGTGATTCCAGTTTACCCTGTTTGGAGATTTGGCAATTTCTTCTTGATACAAATAAAACCAGAATGAATCACGATGTAAGAAACTTGATCTGGACTCATAAATCAGTTTAGAATCATCCTGAAGTTGAATCAATATCATTGGACTTATGATGAAGAAGTTATCCCACTTTTAACCGAAGTGATTCCAGTTTGTCCTGTTTGGAGATTTGGGAATTTATTCTTGATACTAATAAAACCAGAATGAATCACGATGTAAGAAGCTTGATTTGGACTCATTAATCAGTGTAGAATCACCCTGAAGTTGAATCAATATCATTGGAGTTATGATGAAGAAGTTATCCCACTTTTAACCGTAGTGATTCCAGTTTACCCTGTTTGGAGATTTGGCAATTTCTTCTTGATACAAATAAAACCAGAATGAATCACGATGTAAGAAACTTGATCTGGACTCATAAATCAGTTTAGAATCATCCTGAAGTTGAATCAATATCATTGGACTTATGATGAAGAAGTTATCCCACTTTTAACCGAAGTGATTCCAGTTTGTCCTGTTTGGAGATTTGGGAATTTATTCTTGATACTAATAAAACCAGAATGAATCACGATGTAAGAAGCTTGATTTGGACTCATTAATCAGTGTAGAATCACCCTGAAGTTGAATCAATATCATTGGAGTTATGATGAAGAAGTTATCCCACTTTTAACCGAAGTGATTCCAGTTTGTCCTGTTTGGAGATTTGGCAATTTCTTCTTGATACAAATAAAACCAGAATGAATCACGATGTAAGAAACTTTGATCTGGACTCATAAATCAGTTTAGAATCATCCTGAAGTTGAATCAATATCATTGGACTTATGATGAAGAAGTTATCCCACTTTTAACCGAAGTGATTCCAGTTTGCCCTGTTTGGAGATTTGGAATTTATTCTTGATACTAATAAAACCAGAATGAATCACGATGTAAGAAACTTGATCTGGACTCATAAATCAGTTTAGAATCATCCTGAAGTTGAATCAATATCATTGGACTTATGATGAAGAAGTTATCCCACTTTTAACCGAAGTGATTCCAGTTTGCCCTGTTTGGAGATTTGGGAATTTATTCTTGATACTAATAAAACCAGAATGAATCACGATGTAAGAAGCTTGATTTGGACTCATTAATCAGTGTAGAATCACCCTGAAGTTGAATCAATATCATTGGAGTTATGATGAAGAAGTTATCCCACTTTTAACCGAAGTGATTCCAGTTTGCCCTGTTTGGAGATTTGGCAATTTCTTCTTAATACTAATAAAACCAGAATGAATCACGATGTAAGAAGCTTGATTTGGACTCATAAATCAGTGTCAAATCACCCTGAAGTTGACTCAAGATCATAGGACTTATGATGAAGAAGTTATCCCACTTTTAACCGAAATGATTCCAGTTTGCCCTGTTTGGAGATTTGGCAATTTCTTCTTGATACTAATAAAACCAGAATGAATCACGATGTAAGAAGCTTGATATGGACTCATAAATCAGTGTCGAATCACCCTGAAGTTGATTCAAGATCATAGGAGTTATGATGAAGAAGTTATCCCACTTTTAACCGAAGTGATTCCAGTTTGCCCTGTTTGGAGATTTGAGAAATTATTCTTGATACTAATAAAACCAGAATGAATCACGATGTAAGAAGCTTGATTTGGACTCATCAATCAGTGTAGAATCACCCTGAAGTTGAATCAATATCATTGGAGTTATGATGAAGAAGTTATCCCAATTTTAACCGAGTGATTCCAGTTTGTCCTGTTTGGAGATTTGGCAATTTCTTCTTGATACAAATAAAACCAGAATGAATCACGATGTAAGAAGCTTGATTTGGACTCATTAATCAGTGTAGAATCACCCTGAAGTTGAATCAATATCATTGGAGTTATGATGAAGAAGTTATCCCAATTTTAACCGAAGTGATTCCAGTTTGCCTGTTTGGAGATTTGGCAATTTCTTCTTGATAAAATAAAACCAGAATGAATCACGATGTAAGAAGCTTGATTTGGACTCATAAATCAGTGTAGAATCATCCTGAAGTTGAATCAATATCATTGGACTTATGATGAAGAAGTTATCCCACTTTTAACCGTAGTGATTCCAGTTTACCCTTTTGGAGATTTGACAATTTCTTCTTGATACAAATAAAACCAGAATGAATCACGATGTAAGAAACTTGATCTGGACTCATAAATCAGTTTAGAATCATCCTGAAGTTGAATCAATATCATTGGACTTATGATGAAGAAGTTATCCCACTTTTAACCGAAGTGATTCCAGTTTGTCCTGTTTGGAGATTTGGGAATTTATTCTTGATACTAATAAAACCAGAATGAATCACGATGTAAGAAGCTTGATTTGGACTCATTAATCAGTGTAGAATCACCCTGAAGTTGAATCAATATCATTGGAGTTATGATGAAGAAGTTATCCCACTTTTAACCGAAGTGATTCCAGTTTGCCCTGTTTGGAGATTTGGCAATTTCTTCTTGATACAAATAAAACCAGAATGAATCACGATGTAAGAAACTTGATCTGGACTCATAAATCAGTTTAGAATCATCCTGAAGTTGAATCAATATCATTGGACTTATGATGAAGAAGTTATCCCACTTTTAACCGAAGTGATTCCAGTTTGTCCTGTTTGGAGATTTGGGAATTTATTCTTGATACTAATAAAACCAGAATGAATCACGATGTAAGAAGCTTGATTTGGACTCATAAATCAGTGTAGAATCATCCTGAAGTTGAATCAATATCATTGGACTTATGATGAAGAAGTTATCCCACTTTTAACCGAAGTGATTCCAGTTTACCCTGTTTGGAGATTTGGCAATTTCTTCTTGATACAAATAAAACCAGAATGAATCACGATGTAAGAAACTTGATCTGGACTCATAAATCAGTTTAGAATCATCCTGAAGTTGAATCAATATCATTGGACTTATGATGAAGAAGTTATCCCACTTTTAACCGAAGTGATTCCAGTTTGTCCTGTTTGGAGATTTGGGAATTTATTCTTGATACTAATAAAACCAGAATGAATCACGATGTAAGAAGCTTGATTTGGACTCATTAATCAGTGTAGAATCACCCTGAAGTTGAATCAATATCATTGGAGTTATGATGAAGAAGTTATCCCACTTTTAACCGTAGTGATTCCAGTTTACCCTGTTTGGAGATTTGGCAATTTCTTCTTGATACAAATAAAACCAGAATGAATCACGATGTAAGAAACTTGATCTGGACTCATAAATCAGTTTAGAATCATCCTGAAGTTGAATCAATATCATTGGACTTATGATGAAGAAGTTATCCCACTTTTAACCGAAGTGATTCCAGTTTGTCCTGTTTGGAGATTTGGGAATTTATTCTTGATACTAATAAAACCAGAATGAATCACGATGTAAGAAGCTTGATTTGGACTCATTAATCAGTGTAGAATCACCCTGAAGTTGAATCAATATCATTGGAGTTATGATGAAGAAGTTATCCCACTTTTAACCGAAGTGATTCCAGTTTGTCCTGTTTGGAGATTTGGCAATTTCTTCTTGATACAAATAAAACCAGAATGAATCACGATGTAAGAAACTTGATCTGGACTCATAAATCAGTTTAGAATCATCCTGAAGTTGAATCAATATCATTGGACTTATGATGAAGAAGTTATCCCACTTTTAACCGAAGTGATTCCAGTTTGCCCTGTTTGGAGATTTGGGAATTTATTCTTGATACTAATAAAACCAGAATGAATCACGATGTAAGAAACTTGATCTGGACTCATAAATCAGTTTAGAATCATCCTGAAGTTGAATCAATATCATTGGACTTATGATGAAGAAGTTATCCCACTTTTAACCGAAGTGATTCCAGTTTGCCCTGTTTGGAGATTTGGCAATTTCTTCTTGATACAAATAAAACCAGAATGAATCACGATGTAAGAAACTTGATCTGGACTCATAAATCAGTTTAGAATCATCCTGAAGTTGAATCAATATCATTGGACTTATGATGAAGAAGTTATCCCACTTTTAACCGAAGTGATTCCAGTTTGTCCTGTTTGGAGATTTGGGAATTTATTCTTGATACTAATAAAACCAGAATGAATCACGATGTAAGAAGCTTGATTTGGACTCATTAATCAGTGTAGAATCACCCTGAAGTTGAATCAATATCATTGGAGTTATGATGAAGAAGTTATCCCACTTTTAACCGAAGTGATTCCAGTTTACCCTGTTTGGAGATTTGGCAATTTCTTCTTGATAAAAATAAAACCAGAATGAATCACGATGTAAGAAACTTGATCTGGACTCATAAATCAGTTTAGAATCATCCTGAAGTTGAATCAATATCATTGGACTTATGATGAAGAAGTTATCCCACTTTTAACCGTAGTGATTCCAGTTTACCCTGTTTGGAGATTTGGCAATTTCTTCTTGATACAAATAAAACCAGAATGAATCACGATGTAAGAAACTTGATCTGGACTCATAAATCAGTTTAGAATCATCCTGAAGTTGAATCAATATCATTGGAGTTATGATGAAGAAGTTATCCCACTTTTAACCGAAGTGATTCCAGTTTGCCCTGTTTGGAGATTTGGGAATTTATTCTTGATACTAATAAAACCAGAATGAATCACGATGTAAGAAGCTTGATTTGGACTCATTAATCAGTGTAGAATCACCCTGAAGTTGAATCAATATCATTGGAGTTATGATGAAGAAGTTATCCCACTTTTAACCGAAGTGATTCCAGTTTGCCCTGTTTGGAGATTTGGCAATTTCTTCTTGATACTAATAAAACCAGAATGAATCACGATGTAAGAAGCTTGATTTGGACTCATAAATCAGTGTAGAATCACCCTGAAGTTGAATCAATATCATTGGACTTATGATGAAGAAGTTATCCCACTTTTAACCGAAGTGATTCCAGTTTGCCCTGTTTGGAGATTTGGCAATTTCTTCTTGATACTAATAAAACCAGAATGAATCACGATGTAAGAAGCTTGATATGGACTCATAAATCAGTGTCGAATCACCCTGAAGTTGACTCAATATCATAGGAGTTATGATGAAGAAGTTATCCCACTTTTAACCGAAGTGATTCCAGTTTGCCCTGTTTGGAGATTTGGAATTTATTCTTGATACTAATAAAACCAGAATGAATCACGATGTAAGAAGCTTGATTTGGACTCATTAATCAGTGTAGAATCACCCTGAAGTTGAATCAATATCATTGGAGTTATGATGAAGAAGTTATCCCAATTTTAACCGAGGATTCCAGTTTGTCCTGTTTGGAGATTTTACAATTTCTTCTTGATACAAATAAACCAGAATGAATCACGATGTAAAAAGCTTGATCTGGACTCATTAATCAGTGTAGAATCACCCTGAAGTTGAATCAATATCGTTGGAGTTATGATGAAGAAGTTATCCCAATTTTAACCGAAGTGATTTCAGTTTGTCCTGTTTGGATATTTGGCAATTTCTTCTTGATAAAATAAAATCAGAATGAATCACGATGTAAGAAGCTTGATTTGGACTCATAAATCAGTGTAGAATCATCCTGAAGTTGAATCAATATCATTGGACTTATGATGAAGAAGTTATCCCACTTTTAACCGTAGTTATTCCAGTTTACCCTATTTGGAGATTTGACAATTTCTTCTTGATACAAATAAAACCAGAATGAATTACGATGTAAGAAACTTGATCTGGACTCATAAATCAGTTTAGAATCATCCTGAAGTTGAATCAATATCATTGGACTTATGATGAAGAAGTTATCCCACTTTTAACCGAAGTGATTCCAGTTTGTCCTGTTTGGAGATTTGGCAATTTCTTCTTGATACTAATAAAACCAGAATGAATCACGATGTAAGAAGCTTGATTTGGACTCATAAATCAGTGTAGAATCATCCTGAAGTTGAATCAATATCATTGGACTTATGATGAAGAAGTTATCCCACTTTTAACCGTAGTGATTCCAGTTTGCCCTGTTTGGAGATTTGGCAATTTCTTCTTGATACAAATAAAACCAGAATGAATCACGATGTAAGAAACTTGATCTGGACTCATAAATCAGTTTAGAATCATCCTGAAGTTGAATCAATATCATTGGACTTATGATGAAGAAGTTATCCCACTTTTAACCGAAGTGATTCCAGTTTGCCTGTTTGGAGATTTGGGAATTTATTCTTGATACTAATAAAACCAGAATGAATCACGATGTAAGAAGCTTGATTTGGACTCATTAATCAGTGTAGAATCACCCTGAAGTTGAATCAATATCATTGGAGTTATGATGAAGAAGTTATCCCACTTTTAACCGAAGTGATTCCAGTTTGCCCTGTTTGGAGATTTGGCAATTTCTTCTTGATACAAATAAAACCAGAATGAATCACGATGTAAGAAACTTGATCTGGACTCATAAATCAGTTTAGAATCATCCTGAAGTTGAATCAATATCATTGGAGTTATGATGAAGAAGTTATCCCACTTTTAACCGAAGTGATTCCAGTTTGTCCTGTTTGGAGATTTGGGAATTTATTCTTGATACTAATAAAACCAGAATGAATCACGATGTAAGAAGCTTGATCTGGACTCATAAATCAGTTTAGAATCATCCTGAAGTTGAATCAATATCATTGGACTTATGATGAAGAAGTTATCCCACTTTTAACCGAAGTGATTCCAGTTTGTCCTGTTTGGAGATTTGGGAATTTATTCTTGATACTAATAAAACCAGAATGAATCACGATGTAAGAAGCTTGATTTGGACTCATTAATCAGTGTAGAATCACCCTGAAGTTGAATCAATATCATTGGAGTTATGATGAAGAAGTTATCCCACTTTTAACCGTAGTGATTCCAGTTTGCCCTGTTTGGAGATTTGGCAATTTCTTCTTGATACAAATAAAACCAGAATGAATCACGATGTAAGAAACTTGATCTGGACTCATAAATCAGTTTAGAATCATCCTGAAGTTGAATCAATATCATTGGACTTATGATGAAGAAGTTATCCCACTTTTAACCGAAGTGATTCCAGTTTGCCCTGTTTGGAGATTTGGGAATTTATTCTTGATACTAATAAAACCAGAATGAATCACGATGTAAGAAGCTTGATTTGGACTCATTAATCAGTGTAGAATCACCCTGAAGTTGAATCAATATCATTGGAGTTATGATGAAGAAGTTATCCCACTTTTAACCGAAGTGATTCCAGTTTGCCCTGTTTGGAGATTTGGCAATTTCTTCTTGATACAAATAAAACCAGAATGAATCACGATGTAAGAAACTTGATCTGGACTCATAAATCAGTTTAGAATCATCCTGAAGTTGAATCAATATCATTGGACTTATGATGAAGAAGTTATCCCACTTTTAACCGAAGTGATTCCAGTTTGCCCTGTTTGGAGATTTGGGAATTTATTCTTGATACTAATAAAACCAGAATGAATCACGATGTAAGAAGCTTGATTTGGACTCATTAATCAGTTTAGAATCACCCTGAAGTTGAATCAATATCATTGGAGTTATGATGAAGAAGTTATCCCACTTTTAACCGAAGTGATTCCAGTTTGTCCCTGTTTGGAGATTTGGCAATTTCTTCTTGATACAAATAAAACCAGAATGAATCACGATGTAAGAAACTTGATCTGGACTCATAAATAAGTTAGAATCATCCTGAAGTTGAATCAATATCATTGGACTTATGATGAAGAAGTTATCCCACTTTTAACCGAAGTGATTCCAGTTTGTCCTGTTTGGAGATTTGGGAATTTATTCTTGATACTAATAAAATCAGAATGAATCAGGATGTAAGAATCTTGATTTGGACTCATTAATCAGTTTAGAATCACCCTGAAGTTGAATCAAATCATTGGAGTTATGATGAAGAAGTTATCCCAATTTTAACCGAAGTGATTCCAGTTTGTCCTGTTTGGAGATTTGGCAATTTCTTCTTGATACAAATAAAACCAGAATGAATCACGATGTAAGAAGCTTGATTTGGACTCATAAATCAGTGTAGAATCATCCTAAAGTTGAATCAATATCATTGGACTTATGATGAAGAAGTTATCCCACTTTTAACCGTAGTGATTCCAGTTTATCCTGTTTGGAGATTTGGCAATTTCTTCTTGATACAAATAAAACCAGAATGAATCACGATGTAAGAAACTTGATCTGGACTCATAAATAAGTTTAGAATCATCCTGAAGTTGAATCAATATCATTGGAGTTATGATGAAGAAGTTATCCCACTTTTAACCGAAGTGATTCCAGTTTGTCCTGTTTGGAGATTTGGGAATTTATTCTTGATACTAATAAAATCAGAATGAATCACGATGTAAGAAGCTTGATTTGGACTCATCAATCAGTGTAGAATCACCCTGAAGTTGAATCAATATCATTGGAGTTATGATGAAGAAGTTATCCCACTTTTAACCGAAGTGATTCCAGTTTCCCTGTTTAGAGATTTGGCAATTTCTTCTTGATACAAATAAAACCAGAATGAATCACGATGTAAGAAACTTGATCTGGACTCATAAATAAGTTTAGAATCATCCTGAAGTTGAATCAATATCATTGGAGTTATGATGAAGAAGTTATCCCACTTTTAACCGAAGTGATTCCAGTTTGTCCTGTTTGGAGATTTGGGAATTTATTCTTGATACTAATAAAACCAGAATGAATCACGATGTAAGAAGCTTGATTTGGACTCATTAATCAGTTTAGAATCACCCTGAAGTTGAATCAATATCATTGGAGTTATGATGAAGAAGTTATCCCAATTTTAACCGAAGTGATTCCAGTTTACCCTGTTTGGAGATTTGGCAATTTCTTCTTGATACAAATAAAACCAGAATGAATCACGATGTAAGAAGCTTGATTTGGACTCATAAATCAGTGTAGAATCATCCTAAAGTTGAATCAATATCATTGGACTTATGATGAAGAAGTTATCCCACTTTTAACCGTAGTGATTCCAGTTTACCCTGTTTGGAGATTTGGCAATTTCTTCTTGATAAAAATAAAACCAGAATGAATCACGATGTAAGAAACTTGATCTGGACTCATAAATCAGTTTAGAATCATCCTGAAGTTGAATCAATATCATTGGACTTATGATGAAGAAGTTATCCCACTTTTAACCGAAGTGATTCCAGTTTGTCCTGTTTGGAGATTTGGGAATTTATTCTTGATACTAATAAAACCAGAATGAATCACGATGTAAGAAGCTTGATTTGGAATCATTAATCAGTATAGAATCACCCTGAAGTTGAATCAATATCATTGGAGTTATGATGAAGAAGTTATCCCACTTTTAACCGAAGTGATTCCAGTTTGCCATGTTTGGAGATTTGGCAATTTCTTCTTGATACAAATAAAACCAGAATGAATCACGATATAGAACTTGATCTGGGCTCATAAATCAGTTTAGAATCATCCTGAAGTTGAATCAATATCATTGGACTTATGATGAAGAAGTTATCCCACTTTTAACCGAAGTGATTCTAGTTTGTCCTGTTTGGAGATTTGGGAATTTATTCTTGATACTAATAAAACCAGAATGAATCACGATGTAAGAAACTTGATCTGGACTCATAAATCAGTTTAGAATCATCCTGAAGTTGAATCAATATCATTGGAGTTATGATGAAGAAGTTATCCCAATTTTAACCGAAGTGATTCCAGTTTGTCCTGTTTGGAGATTTGGCAATTTCTTCTTGATACAAATAAAACCAGAATGAATCACAATGTAAGAAGCTTGATTTGGACTCATTAATCAGTGTAGAATCACCCTGAAGTTGAATCAATATCATTGGAGTTATGATGAAGAAGTTATCCCACTTTTAACCGAAGTGATTCCAGTTTGTCCTGTTTGGAGATTTGACAATTTCTTCTTGATACAAATAAAACCAGAATGAATCACGATGTAAGAAGCTTGATTTGGACTCATAAATCAGTGTAGAATCATCCTGAAGTTGAATCAATATCATTGGACTTATGATGAAGAAGTTATCCCACTTTTAACCGTAGTGATTCCAGTTTACCCTGTTTGGAGATTTGGCAATTTCTTCTTGATACAAATAAAACCAGAATGAATCACGATGTAAGAAACTTGATCTGGACTCATAAATCAGTTTAGAATCATCCTGAAGTTGAATCAATATCATTGGACTTATGATGAAGAAGTTATCCCACTTTTAAACAAAGTGATTCCAGTTTGTCCTTTTTGGAGATTTGGGAATTTATTCTTGTTACTAATAAAACCAGAATGAATCACAATGTAAGAAGCTTGATTTGGACTCATTGATCAGTGTAGAATCACCCTGAAGTTGTATCAATATCATTGGAGTTATGATGAAGAAGTTATCCCTCTTTTAACCGAAGTGATTCCAGTTTGTCATGTTTGGAGATTTGGGAATTTATTCTTGATACTAATAAAACCAGAATGAATCACGATGTATGAAGCTTGATTTGGACTCATTAATCAGTGTAGAATCACCCTGAATTTGGATCAAGATCATAGGAGTTATGATGAAGAAGTTATCCCAGTTTTAACCGAAGTGATCCCAGTTTGCCCTATTTGGAGATTTGGCAATTTCTTCTTGATACTAATAAAACCAGAATGAATCACGATGTAAGAAGCTTGATTTGGACTCATTAATCAGTGTAGAACCAACCTGAAGTTGAAGCAAGATCATAGGAGTTATGATGAAGAAGTTATCCCACTTTTATCCGAAGTGATTCCAGTTTGCCCTGTTTGGAGAGTTGGCAATTTCTTCTTGATACTAATAAAACAAGAATGAATCACAATGTAAGAAGCTTAATTTGGACTCATTAATCAGTATAGAATCACCCTGAAGTTGAATCAATATCATTGGAGTTATGATGAAGAAGTTATCCCACTTTTAACCGAAGTGATTCCAGTTTGTCATGTTTGGAGATTTGGCAATTTCTTCTTGATACAAATAAAACCAGAATGAATCACGATATAAAACTTGATCTGGGCTCATAAATCAGTTTAGAATCATCCTGAAGTTGAATCAATATCATTTGACTTATGATGAAGAAGTTATCCTACTTTTAACCGAAGTGATTCTAGTTTGTCCTGTTTGGAGATTTGGGAATTTATTCTTGATACTAATAAAACCAGAATGAATCACGATGTAAGAAGCCTGATTTGGACTCATTAATCAGTGTAGAATCACCCTGAAGTTGAATCAATATCATTGGAGTTATGATGAAGAAGTTATCCCACTTTTAATCGAAGTGATTCCAGTTTGCCCTGTTTGGAGATTTGGCAATTTCTTCTTGATACAAATAAAACCAGAATGAATCATGATGAAAGAAACTTGATCTGGGCTCATAAATCAGTTTAGAATCATCCTGAAGTTGAATCAATATCATTTGGACTTATGATGAAGAAGTTATCCCACTTTTAACCAAAGTGATTCCAGTTTGTCCTGTTTGGAGATTTGGGAATTTATTCTTGATACTAATAAAACCAGAATGAATCACGATGTAAGAAGCTTGATTTGGACTCATAAATCAGTGTAGAATCATCCTGAAGTTGAATCAATATCATTGGACTTATGATGAAGAAGTTATCCCACTTTTAACCGTAGTGATTCTAGTTTACCCTTTTTGGAGATTTGGCAATTTCTTCTTGATACAAATAAAACCAGAATGAATCACGATGTAAAAACTTGATCTGGACTCATAAATCAGTTTAGAATCATCCTGAAGTTGAATCAATATCATTGGACTTATGATGAAGAAGTTATCCCAGTTTTAACCGAAGTGATTCCAGTTTGTCCTGTTTGGAGATTTGGGAATTTATTCTTGATACTAATAAAACCAGAATGAATCACGATGTAAGAAGCTTGATTTGGACTCATTAATCAGTGTAGAATCACCCTGAAGTTGAATCAATATCATTGGAGTTATGATGAAGAAGTTATCCCACTTTTAACCGTAGTGATTCCAGTTTACCCTGTTTGGAGATTTGGCAATTTCTTCTTGATAAAAATAAAACCAGAATGAATCACGATGTAAGAAACTTGATCTGGACTCATAAATCAGTTTAGAATCATCCTGAAGTTGAATCAATATCATTGGACTTATGATGAAGAAGTTATCCCACTTTTAACCGAAGTGATTCCAGTTTGTCCTGTTTGGAGATTTGGGAATTTATTCTTGATACTAATAAAATCAGAATGAATCACGATGTAAGAAGCTTGATTTGGACTCATTAATCAGTGTAGAATCACCCTGAAGTTGAATCAATATCATTGGAGTTATGATGAAGAAGTTATCCCACTTTTAACCGAAGTGATTCCAGTTTGTCCTGTTTGGAGATTTGGCAATTTCTTCTTGATACAAATAAAACCAGAATGAATCACGATGTAAGAAACTTTATCTGGACTCATAAATCAGTTTAGAATCATCCTGAAGTGGAATCAATATCATTGGACTTATGATGAAGAAGTTATCCCACTTTTAACCGAAGTGATTCCAGTTTGCCCTGTTTGGGAGATTTGGGAATTTATTCTTGATACTAATAAAACCAGAATGAATCACGATGTAAGAAACTTGATCTGGACTCATAAATCAGTTTAGAATCATCCTGAAGTTGAATCAATATCATTGGACTTATGATGAAGAAGTTATCCCACTTTTTAACCGAAGTGATTCCAGTTTGCCCTGTTTGGAGATTTGGGAATTTATTCTTGATACTAATAAAACCAGAATGAATCACGATGTAAGAAGCTTGATTTGGACTCATTAATCAGTGTAGAATCACCCTGAAGTTGAATCAATATCATTGGAGTTATGATGAAGAAGTTATCCCACTTTTAACCGAAGTGATTCCAGTTTGCCCTGTTTGGAGATTTGGCAATTTCTTCTTGATACTAATAAAACCAGAATGAATCACGATGTAAGAAGCTTGATTTGGACTCATAAATCAGTGTAGAATCACCCTGAAGTTGACTCAAGATCATAGGACTTATGATGAAGAAGTTATCCCACTTTTAACCGAAGTGATTCCAGTTTGCCTGTTTGGAGATTTGGCAATTTCTTCTTGATACTAATAAAACCAGAATGAATCACGATGTAAGAAGCTTGATTGGACTCATAAATCAGTGTAGAATCACCCTGAAGTTGAATCAATATCATTGGAGTTATGATGAAGAAGTTATCCCACTTTTAACCGAAGTGATTCCAGTTTGCCCTGTTTGGAGATTTGAGAAATTATTCTTGATACTAATAAAACCAGAATGAATCACGATGTAAGAAGCTTGATTTGGACTCATTAATCAGTGTAGAATCACCCTGAAGTTGAATCAATATCATTGGAGTTATGATGAAGAAGTTATCCCAATTTTAACCGATTCCAGTTTGTCCTGTTTGGAGATTTTACAATTTCTTCTTGATACAAATAAAACCAGAATGAATCACGATGTAAGAAGCTTGATTTGGACTCACTAATCAGTGTAGAATCACCCTGAAGTTGAATCAATATCGTTGGAGTTATGATGAAGAAGTTATCCCAATTTTAACCGAAGTGATTCCAGTTTGTCCTGTTTGGATATTTGGCAATTTCTTCTTGATAAAAATAAAATCAGAATGAATCACGATGTAAGAAGCTTGATTTGGACTCATAAATCAGTGTAGAATCATCCTGCAGTTGAATCAATATCATTGGACTTATGATGAAGAAGTTATCCCACTTTTAACCGTAGTGATTCTAGTTTACCCTTTTTGGAGATTTGACAATTTCTTCTTGATACAAATAAAACCAGAATGAATTACGATGTAAGAAACTTGATCTGGACTCATAAATCAGTTTAGAATCATCCTGAAGTTGAATCAATATCATTGGACTTATGATGAAGAAGTTATCCCACTTTTAACCGAAGTGATTCCAGTTTGTCCTGTTTGGAGATTTGGCAATTTCTTCTTGATAAAAATAAAACCAGAATGAATCACGATGTAAGAAGCTTGATTTGGACTCATAAATCAGTGTAGAATCATCCTGAAGTTGAATCAATATCATTGGACTTATGATGAAGAAGTTATCCCACTTTTAACCGTAGTGATTCCAGTTTGTCCTGTTTGGAGATTTGGCAATTTCTTCTTGATACAAATAAAACCAGAATGAATCACGATGTAAGAAAATTGATCTGGGCTCATAAATCAGATTAGAATCATCCTGAGGTTGAATCAATATCATTGGACTTATGATGAAGAAGTTATCCCACTTTTAACCGAAGTGATTCTAGTTTGCCCTGTTTGGAGATTTGGGAATTTATTCTTGATACTAATAAAACCAGAATTAATCACGATGTAAGAAACTTGATTTGGACTCATTAATCAGTTTAAAATCACCCTGAAGTTGAATCAATATCATTGGAGTTATGATGAAGAAGTTATCCCACTTTTAACCGAAATGATTCCAGTTTGCCCTGTTTGGAGATTTGGCAATTTCTTCTTGATACTAATAAAACCAGAATGAATCACGATGTAAGAAGCTTGATTTGGAATCATTAATTAGTGTAGAATCACCCTGAAGTTGAATCAATATCATTGGAGTTATGATGAAGCAGTTATCCCACTTTTAACCGAAGTGATTCCAGTTTGCCCTGTTTGGAGATTTGGGAATTTATTCTTGATACTAATAAAACCAGAATGAATCACGATGTAAGAAACTTGATCTGGACTCATAAATAAGTTTAGAATCATCCTGAAGTTGAATCAATATCATTGGAGTTATGATTAAGAAGTTATCCCATTTTTAACCGAAGTGATTCCAGTTTGCCCTGTTTGGAGATTTGGGAATTTATTCTTGATACTAATAAAACCAGAATGAATCACGATGTAAGAAACTTGATCTAGACTCATAAATAAGTTTAGAATCATCCTGAAGTTGAATCAATATCATTGGAGTTATGATGAAGAAGTTATCCCACTTTTAACCGAAGTGATTCCAGTTTGTCCTGTTTGGAGATTTGGGAATTTATTCTTGATACTAATAAAACCAGAATCAATCACGATGTAAGAAGCTTGATTTGGAATCATTAATCAGTGTAGAATCACCCTGAAGTTGAATCAATATCATTGGAGTTATGATGAAGAAGTTATCCCACTTTTAACCGAAATGATTCCAGTTTGCCCTGTTTGGAGATTTAGCAATTTCTTCTTGATACAAATAAAACCAGAATGAATCACGATGTATGAAACTTGATCTGGACTCATAAATCAGTTTAGAATCATCCTGAAGTTGAATCAATATCATTTGACTTATGATGAAGAAGTTATCCCACTTTTAACCGAAGTGATTCCAGTTTGCCCTGTTTGGATATTTGGGAATTTATTCTTGATACTAATAAAATCAGAATGAATCACGATGTAAGAAGTTTGATTTGCACTCATTAATCAGTGTAGAATCACCCTGAAGTTGAATCAATATCATTGGAGTTATGATGAAGTAGTTATCCCACTTTTAACCGAAGTGATTCCAGTTTGCCCTGTTTGGAGATTTGGCAATTTCTTCTTGATACAAATAAAACCAGAATGAATCACGATGTAAGAAACTTGATCTGGGCTCATAAATCAGTTTAGAATCATCCTGAAGTTGAGTCAATTTCATTGGACTTATGATGAAGAAGTTATCCCACTTTTAACCGAAGTGATTCTAGTTTGCCCTGTTTAAGGATTTGGGAATTTATTCTTGATACTAATAAAACCAGAATGAATCACGATGCAAGAAGCTTGATTTGGACTCATTAATCAGTTTAGAATCACCCTGAAGTTGAATCAATATCATTGGAGTTATGATGAAGAAGTTATCCTACTTTTAACCGAAGTGATTCGAGTTTGTCCTGTTTGGGGAATTGGCAATTTCTTCTTGATACAAATAAAACCAGAATGAATCACGATGTAAGAAACTTGATCTGGACACATAAATAAGTTTAGAATCATCCTGAAGTTGAATCAATATCATTGGACTTATGATGAAGAAGTTATCCCAATTTTAACCGAAGTGATTCCAGTTTGTCATGTTTGGAGATTTGGGAATTTATTCTTGATACTAATAAAATCAGAATGAATCAGGATGTAAGAATCTTGATTTGGACTCATTAATCAGTTTAGAATCACCCTGAAGTTGAATCAAAATCATTGGAGTTATGATGAAGAAGTTATCCGAATTTTAACCGAAGTGATTCCAGTTTGCCTTGTTTGGAGATTTGGCAATTTCTTCTTGATACAAATAAATCCAGAATGAATCACGATGTAAGAAGCTTAATTTAGACTCATAAATCAGTGTAGAATCATCCTAAAGTTGAATCAATATCATTGGACTTATGATGAAGATGTTATCCCACTTTTAACCGTAGTGATTCCAGTTTATCCTGTTTGGAGATTTGGCAATTTCTTCTTGATACAAATAAAACCAGAATGAATCACGATGCAAGAAACTTGATCTGGACTCATAAATAAGTTTAGAATCATCCTGAAGTTGAATTAATATCATTGGAGTTATGATGAAGAAGTTATCCCACTTTTAACCGAAGTGATTCCAGTTTGTCCTGTTTGGAGATTTGGGAATTTATTCTTGATACTAATAAAATCAGAATGAATCACGATGTAAGAAGCTTGATTTGGACTCATCAATCAGTGTAAAATCACCCTGAAGTTGAATCAATATCATTGGAGTTATGATGAAGAAGTTATCTCACTTTTAACCGAAGTGATTCGAGTTTCCCTGTTTGGAGATTTGGCAATTTCTTCTTGATACAAATAAAACCAGAATGAATCACGATGTAAGAAACTTGATCTGGACTCATAAATAAGTTTAGAATCATCCTGAAGTTGAATCAATATCAATGGAGTTATGATGAAGAAGTTATCCCACTTTTAACCGAAGCGATTCCAGTTTGTCCTGTTTGGAGATTTGGGAATTTATTCTTGATACTAATAAAATCAGAATGAATCACGATGTAAGAAGCTTGATTTGGACTCATTAATCAGTTTAGAATCACCCTGAAGTTGAATCAATATCATTGGAGTTATGATGAAGAAGTTATCCCAATTTTAACCGAAGTGATTCCAGTTTGCCCTGTTTGGAGATTTGGCAATTTCTTCTTGATACAAATAAAACCAGAATGAATCACGATGTAAGAAGCTTGATTTGGATTCATAAATCAGTGTAGAATCATCCTAAAGTTGAATCAATATCATTGGACTTATGATGAAGAAGTTATCCCACTTTTAACCGTAGTGATTCCAGTTTACCCTGTTTGGAGATTTGGCAATTTCTTCTTGATAAAAATAAAACCAGAATGAATCACGATGTAAGAAACTTGATCTGGACTCATAAATCAGTTTAGAATCATCCTGAAGTTGAATCAATATCATTGGACTTATGATGAAGAAGTTATCCCACTTTTAACCGAAGTGATTCCAGTTTGTCCTGTTTGGAGATTTGGGAATTTATTCTTGATACTAATAAAACCAGAATGAATCACGATGTACGAAGCTTGATTTGGAATCATTAATCAGTGTAGAATCACCCTGAAGTTGAATCAATATCATTGGAGTTATGATGAAGAAGTTATCCCACTTTTAACCGAAGTGATTCCAGTTTGCCCTGTTTGGAGATTTGGCAATTTCTTCTTGATACAAATAAAACCAGAATGAATCACGATGTAAGAAACTTCATCTGGACTCATAAATAAGTTTAGAATCTTCCTGAAGTTGAATCAATATCATTGGACTTATGATGAAGAAGTTATCCCACTTTTAACCGAAGTGATTCCAGTTTGTCATGTTTGGAGATTTGGGAATTTATTCTTGATACTAATAAAATCAGAATGAATCACGATGTAAGAAGCTTGATTTGGACTCATTAATCAGTTTAGAATCACCCTGAAGTTGAATCAATATCATTGGAGTTATGATGAAGAAGTTATCCCAATTTTAACCAAAGTGATTCCAGTTTGCCTTGTTTGGAGATTTGGCAATTTCTTCTTGATACAAATAAAACCAGAATGAATCACGATGTAAGAAGCTTGATTTAGACTCATAAATCAGTGTAGAATCATCCTAAAGTTGAATCAATATCATTGGACTTATGATGAAGAAGTTATCCCACTTTTAACCGAAGTGATTCCAGTTTACCCTGTTTGGAGATTTGGCAATTTCTTCTTGATAAAAATAAAACCAGAATGAATCACGATGTAAGAAACTTGATCTGGACTCATAAATAAGTTTAGAATCATCCTGAAGTTTACTCAATATCATTGGAGTTATGATGAAGAAGTTATCCCACTTTTAACCGAAGTGATTCCAGTTTGTCCTGTTTGGAAATTTGGGAATTTATTCTTGATACTAATAAAACCAGAATGAATCACGATGTAAGAAACTTGATCTGGACTCATAAATAAGTTTAGAATCATCCTGAAGTTGAATCAATATCATTGGAGTTATGATGAAGAAGTTATCCCACTTTTAACCGAAGTGATTCCAATTTGTCCTGTTTGGATATTTGGGAATTTATTCTTGATACTAATAAAACCAGAATGAATCACGATGTAAGAAACTTGATCTGGACTCATAAATAAGTTTAGAATCATCCTGAAGTTGAATCAATATCATTGGAGTTATGATGAAGAAGTTATCCCACTTTTAACCGAAGTGATTCCAGTTTGTCTTGTTTGGAGATTTGGGAATTTATTCTTGATACTAATAAAACCAGAATGAATCTGATGTGATCATGGACCGGATCACTAAGTAGGACAAGGAGAGTCTAGATGAGCCACATGAAGCCACATTGCACCAACAACTTGGTGATGATGCTCTAGCCATTCCTGAAGGTCCCATGACTCGTTCCAGAGTCAAGAAGCTTAAGGAGAATGTTGTTGGATTACTCACTTCACATCCACAATAAGAAGTTCTTGGACAAGGTTTGATCCGAGATGTCTTGATCACCATTCAAGCCATCTCTACACCAAACTGAGTTAGTGTCTAGGCAAGACATGGGGTGCGTGCTCTTTTCCTTGCTTTTGGTTTTGTCCCATGAGGTTTTCCAGGAGGAAGGTTTTTAACGAGGCCACAACTTGTCTACACATCACCTAAGTGCTATTCTCGGTCCAAGACTATAGAAGTTACATTTTATTTCATTTCATTTAAAAGCTTATGTTAAACTCTAGTTTCCTTTTTTGATTCATTGTCGAAACCCTAGAGGCATGTCTCTGGTTTCTTATTTAAAGAGGTCTCAACACCCTCTTGTATTCATTCAGTCTTTTAATAAACAAGTAACCTTCATTCTTGACGGCTCTCTCTAGAAAGCTTGCCGAGTTCTGGTGTGTAGTATCCAGAGACCTAAGGGTGTTTAGTTTGGTGTGTCATATCCAAATCATTCATCTAGGAGTATCAAGAGATCATTCATCCCTCTTGTGTCACCATTCAATCCACACGCCTTGAAGAACTTGAGTCTCTGATTCGTTCTTGCAAGGATCTATCCATTCCCATCAACCAAAGAGCATCCTAGGGACGCATCAGAATCACGATGTAAGAAGCTTGATTTGGAATCATTAATAAGTGTAGAATCACCCTGAAGTTGAATCAATATCATTGGAGTTATGATGAAGAAGTTATCCCACTTTTAACCGAAGTGATTCCAGTTTGTCCTGTTTGGAGATTTGGCAATTTCTTCTTGATACAAATAAAACCAGAATGAATCACGATGTAAGAAACTTGATCTGGGCACATAAATCAGTTTAGAATCATCCTGAAGTTGAATCAATATCATTTGACTTATGATGAAGAAGTTATCCCACTTTTAACCGAAGTGATTCCAATTTGCCCTGTTTGGAGATTTGGGAATTTATTCTTGATACTAATAAAACCAGAATGAATCACGATGTAAGAAGCTTGATTTGGACTCATTAATAAGTGTAGAATCACCCTGAAGTTGAATCAATATCATTGGAGTTATGATGGAGAAGTTATCCCACTTTTAACCGAAATGCTTCCAGTTTGCCCTGTTTGTAGATTTGGCAATTTCTTCTTGATACTAATAAAACCAGAATGAATCACGATGTAAGAAGCTTGATATGGACTCATAAATCAGTGTCAAATCACCCTTAAGTTTACTTATGATCATAGGAGTTATGATGAAGAAGTTATCCCACTTTTAACCGTAGTGATTCCAGTTTACCCTGTTTGGAGATTTGGTAATTTCTTCTTGATAAAAATAAAACCAGATTGAATCACGATGTAAGAAACTTGATCTGGACTCATAAATCAGTTTAGAATCATCCTGAAGTTGAATAAATATCATTTGACTTATGATGAAGAAGTTATCCCACTTTTAACCGAAGTGATTCCAGTTTGTCCTGTTTGGAGATTTGGGAATTTATTCTTGATACTAATAAAACCAGAATGAATCACGATGTAAGAAGCTTGATTTGGAATCATTAATCAGTGTAGAATCACCCTGAAGTTGAATCAATATCATTGGAGTTATGATGAAGAAGTTATCCCAATTTTAACCGAAGTGATTCCAGTTTGCCTTGTTTGGAGATTTGGCAATTTCTTCTTGATACAAATAAAACCAGAATGAATCACGATGTAAGAAGCTTAATTTAGACTCATAAATCAGTGTAGAATCATCCTAAAGTTGAATCAATATCATTGGACCTATGATGAAGAAGTTATCCCACTTTTAACCGTAGTGATTCCAGTTTACCCTGTTTGGAGATTTGGCAATTTCTTCTTGATACAAATAAAACCAGAATGAATCACGATGTAAGAAACTTGATCTGGACTCATAAATCAGATTAGAATCATCCTGAAGTTGAATCAATATCATTGGAGTTATGATGAAGAAGTTATCCCACTTTTAACCGAAGTGATTCTAGTTTGTCATGTTTGGAGATTTGGGAATTTATTCTTGATACTAATAAAACCATAATGAATCACGATGTAAGAAGCTTGATTTGGAATCATTAATCTGTGTAGAATCACCCTGAAGTTGAATCAATATTATTGGAGTTATGATGAAGAAGTTATCCCACTTTTAACTGAAGTGATTCCAGTTTGCCCTGTTTGGAGATTTGGCAATTTCTTCTTGATACAAATAAAACCAGATTGAATCACGAAGTAAGAAACTTGATCTGGAATCATAAATAAGTTTAGAATCATCCTGAAGTTGAATTAATATCATTGGACTTATGATGAAGAAGTTATCCCACTTTTAACCGAAGTGATTCCAGTTTGTCATGTTTTGAGATTTGGGAATTCATTCTTGATACTAATAAAATCAGAATGAATCACGATGTAAGAAGCTTTATTTGGACTCATTAATCAGTTTAGAATCACCCTGAAGTTGAATCAATATCATTGGAGTTATGATGAAGAAGTTATCCCAATTTTAACCAAAGTGATTCCAGTTTGCCTTGTTTGGAGATTTGGCAATTTCTTCTTGATACAAATAAAACCAGAATGAATCACGATGTAAGAAGCTTGATTTAGACTCATAAATCAGTGTAGAATCATCCTAAAGTTGAATCAATATCATTGGACTTATGATGAAGAAGTTATCCCACTTTTAACCGTAGTGATTCCAGTTTACCCTGTTTGGAGATTTGGCAATTTCTTCTTGATAAAAATAAAACCAGAATGAATAACGATTTAAGAAACTTGATCTGGACTCATAAATAAGTTTAGAATCATCCTGAAGTTTAATCAATATCATTGGAGTTATGATGAAGAAGTTATCCCACTTTTAACCGAAGTGATTCCAGTTTGTCCTGTTTGGAAATTTGAGAATTTATTCTTGATACTAATAAAACCAGAATGAATCACGATGTAAGAAACGTGATCTGGACTCATAAATAAGTTTAGAATCATCCTGAAGTTGAATCAATATCATTGGACTTATGATGAAGAAGTTATCCCAATTTTAACCGAAGTGATTCCAGTTTGTCATGTTTGGAGATTTGGGAATTTATTCTTGATACTAATAAAACCAGAATGAATCACGATGTAAGAAACTTGATCTGGACTCATAAATAAGTTTAGAATCATCCTGAAGTTTAATCAATATCATTGGAGTTATGATGAAGAAGTTATCCCACTTTTAACCGAAGTGATTCCAGTTTGCCCTGTTTGGAGATTTGGGAATTTATTCTTGATACTAATAAAACCAGAATGAATCACGATGTAAGAAACTTGATCTGGACTCATAAATAAGTTTAGAATCATCCTGAAGTTGAATCAATATCATTGGAGTTATGATGAAGAAGTTATCCCACTTTTAACCGAAGTGATTCCAGTTTGTCCTGTTTGGAGATTTGGGAATTTATTCTTGATACTAATAAAACCAGAATGAATCACGATGTAAGAAGCTTGATTTGGAATCATTAATCAGTGTAGAATCACCCTGAAGTTGAATCAATATCATTGGAGTTATGATGAAGAAGTTATCCCACTTTTAACCGAAATGATTCCAGTTTGTCATGTTTGGAGATTTGGCAATTTCTTCTTGATACAAATAAAACCAGAATGAATCACGATGTAAGAAACTTGATCTGGACTCATAAATAAGTTTAGAATCATCCTGAAGTTGAATCAATATCATTGGAGTTATGATGAAGAAGTTATCCCACTTTTAACCAAAGTGATTCCAGTTTGTCCTGTTTGGAGATTTGGGAATTTATTCTTGATACTAATAAAATCAGAATGAATCACGATGTAAGAAGCTTGATTTGGACTCATTAATTAGTTTAGAATCACCCTGAAGTTGAATCAATATCATTGGAGTTATGATGAAGAAGTTATCCCAATTTTAACCGAAGTGATTCCAGTTTGCCCTGTTTGGAGATTTAGCAATTTCTTCTTGATACTAATAAAACCAGAATGAATCACGATGTAAGAAGCTTGATATGGACTCATAAATCAGTTTCGAATCACCCTGAAGTTGACTCAAGATCATAGGAGTTATGATGAAGAAGTTATCCCACTTTTAACCGTAGTGATTCCACTTTACCCTGTTTGGAGATTTGGTAATTTCTTCTTGATAAAAATAAAACCAGAATGAATAACGATGTAAGAAACTTGATCTGGACTCATAAATCAGTTTAGAATCATCCTGAAGTTGAATCAATATCATTTGACTTATGATGAAGAAGTTATCCCACTTTTAACCGAAGTGATTCCAGTTTGCCCTGTTTGGAGATTTGGGAATTTATTCTTGATACTAATAAAATCAGAATGAATCACGATGTAAGAAGTTTGATTTGCACTCATTAATCAGTGTAGAATCACCCTGAAGTTGAATCAATATCATTGGAGTTATGATGAAGTAGTTATCCCACTTTTAACCGAAGTGATTCCAGTTTGCCCTGTTTGGAGATTTGGCAATTTCTTCTTGATACAAATAAAACCAGAATGAATCACGATGTAAGAAACTTGATCTGGGCTCATAAATCAGTTTAGAATCATCCTGAAATTGAATCAATTTCATTGGACTTATGATGAAAAAGTTATCCCACTTTTAACCGAAGTGATTCTAATTTGCCCTGTTTGGAGATTTGGGAATTTATTCTTGATACTAATAAAACCAGAATTAATCACGACGCAAGAAGCTTGATTTGGACTCATTAATCAGTTTAGAATCACCCTGAAGTTGAATCAATATCATTGGAGTTATGATGAAGAAGTTATCCCACTTTTAACCGAAGTGATTCGAGTTTGTCCTGTTTGGAGATTTGGCAATTTCTTCTTGATACAAATAAAACCAGAATGAATCACGATGTAAGAAACTTGATCTGGACTCATAAATAAGTTTAGAATCATCCGGAAGTTGAATCAATATCATTGGACTTATGATGAAGAAGTTATCCCAATTTTAACCGAAGTGATTCCAGTTTGTCATGTTTGGAGATTTGGGAATTTATTCTTGATACTAATAAAATCAGAATGAATCACGATGTAAGAATCTTGATTTGGACTCATTAATCAGTTTAGAATCACCCTGAAGTTGAATCAATATCATTGGAGTTATGATGAAGAAGTTATCCCAATTTTAACCGAAGTGATTCATGTTTGCCTTGTTTGGAGATTTGGCAATTTCTTCTTGATACAAATAAATCCAGAATGAATCACGATGTAAGAAGCTTAATTTAGACTCATAAATCAGTGTAGAATCATCCTAACGTTGAATCAATATCATTGGACTTATGATGAAGAAGTTATCCCACTTTTAACCGTAGTGATTCCAGTTTACCCTGTTTGGAGATTTGGCAATTTCTTCTTGATACAAATAAAACCAGATTGAATCACGATGTAAGAAACTTAACCTGGACTCATAAATAATTTTAGAATCATCCTGAAGTTAAATTAATATCATTGGAGTTATGATGAAGAAGTTATCCCACTTTTAACCGAAGTGATTCCAGTTTGTCCTGTTTGGAGATTTGGGAATTTATTCTTGATACTAATAAAATCAGAATGAATCACGATGTAAGAAGCTTGATTTGGACTCATCAATCAGTGTAAAATCACCCTGAAGTTGAATCAATATCATTGGAGTTATGATGAAGAAGTTATCCCACTTTTAACCGAAGTGATTCGAGTTTCCCTGTTTGGAGATTTGGCAATTTCTTCTTGATACAAATAAAACCAGAATGAATCACGATGTAAGAAACTTGATCTGGACTCATAAATAAGTTTAGAATCATCCTGAAGTTGAATCAATATCATTGGAGTTATGATGAAGAAGTTATCCCACTTTTAACCGAAGTGATTCCAGTTTGTCCTGTTTGGAGATTTGGGAATTTATTCTTGATTCTAATAAAATCAGAATGAATCACGATGTAAGAAGCTTGATTTGGACTCATTAATCAGTTTAGAATCACCCTGAAGTTGAATCAATATCATTGGAGTTATGATGAAGAAGTTATCCCAATTTTAACCGAAGTGATTCCAGTTTGCCCTGTTTGGAGATTTGGTAATTTCTTCTTGATACAAATAAAACCAGAATGAATCACGATGTAAGAAGCTTGATTTGGACTCATAAATCAGTGTAGAATCATCCTAAAGTTGAATCAATATCATTGGACTTATGATGAAGAAGTTATCCCACTTTTAACCGTAGTGATTCCAGTTTACCCTTTTTGGAGATTTGGCAATTTCTTCTTGATAAAAATAAAACCAGAATGAATCACGATGTAAGAAACTTGATCTGGACTCATAAATCAGTTTAGAATCACCCTGAAGTTGAATCAATATCATTGGACTTATGATGAAGAAGTTATCCCACTTTTAACCGAAGTGATTCCAGTTTGTCCTGTTTGGAGATTTGGGAATTTATTCTTGATACTAATAAAACCAGAATGAATCACGATGTAAGAAGCTTGATTTGGAATCATTAATTAGTGTAGAATCACCCTGAAGTTGAATCAATATCATTGGAGTTATGATGAAGCAGTTATCCCACTTTTAACCGAAGTGATTCCAGTTTGCCCTGTTTGGAGATTTGGCAATTTCTTCTTGATACAAATAAAACCAGAATGAATCACGATGTAAGAAACTTGATCTGGACTCATAAGAGCATGCACATTGAGGGTTCATAAGGGGGGTTCACACAGTTTTCTAGATGAACAGTGATGAACCCGTGCCTTTGGGGTTCACTCTGGTGAACCCGTATCACCACTGTTCACGACACGTGGCGGTCCGCGATTGGTCTATCTTTTTTTTTTTTTTTTTTTTTTTAAAAAAAAAAGAAAAAAGAAAAACAAAAAAATTTAATAATAAAAAAATGAAAAGATGAACCCCAAGGGGGGGGGTCATTGATGTGGATGCCCTAAATAAGTTTAGAATCATCCTGAAGTTGAATCAATATCATTGGACTTATGATGAAGAAGTTACCCCACTTTTAACCGAAGTGATTCCAGTTTGTCATGTTTGGAGATTTGGGAATTTATTCTTGATACTAATAAAATCAGAATGAATCACGATGTAAGAAGCTTGATTTGGACTCATTAATCAGTTTAGAATCACCCTGAAGTTGAATCAATATCATTGGAGTTATGATGAAGAAGTTATCCCAATTTTAACCAAAGTGATTCCAGTTTGCCTTGTTTGGAGATTTGACAATTTCTTCTTGATACAAATAAAACCAGAATGAATCACGATGTAAGAAGCTTGATTTAGACTCATAAATCAGTGTAGAATCATCCTAAAGTTGAATCAATATCATTGGACTTATGATGAAGAAGTTATCCCACTTTTAACCGTAGTGATTCCAGTTTACCCTGTTTGGAGATTTGGGAATTTCTTCTTGATAAAAATAAAACCAGAATGAATCACGATGTAAGAACCTTGATATGGACTCATAAATAATTTTAGAATCATCCTGAAGTTTACTCAATATCATTGGAGTTATGATGAAGAAGTTATCCCACTTTTAACCGAAGTGATTCCAGTTTGTCCTGTTTGGAAATTTGGGAATTTATTCTTGATACTAATAAAACCAGAATGAATCACGATGTAAGAAACTTGATCTGGACTCATAAATAAGTTTAGACTCATCCTGAAGTTGAATCAATATCATTGGAGTTATGATGAAGAAGTTATCCCACTTTTAACCGAAGTGATTCCAGTTTGCCCTGTTTGGATATTTGGGAATTTATTCTTGATACTAATAAAACCAGAATGAATCACGATGTAAGAAACTTGATCTGGACTCATAAATAAGTTTAGAATCATCCTGAAGTTGAATCAATATCATTGGAGTTATGATGAAGAAGTTATCCCACTTTTAACCGAAGTGATTCCAGTTTGTCCTGTTTGGAGATTTGGGAATTTATTCTTGA
The DNA here is from genome assembly GCA_905132885.1 of Moricandia moricandioides. NCBI lineage: Eukaryota > Viridiplantae > Streptophyta > Magnoliopsida > Brassicales > Brassicaceae > Moricandia > Moricandia moricandioides. The sequence continues at coordinate 53,112 of CAJHQQ010002875.1, forward strand.
TACTAATAAAACCAGAATGAATCATGATGTAAGAAGCTTGATTTGGAATCATTAATCAGTGTAGAATCACCCTGAAGTTGAATCAATATCATTGGAGTTATGATGAAGAAGTTATCCCACTTTTAACCGAAGTGATTCCAGTTTGCCCTGTTTGGAGATTTGGCAATTTCTTCTTGATACAAATAAAACCAGAATGAATCACGATGTAAGAAACTTGATCTGGGCACATAAATCAGTTTAGAATCATCCTGAAGTTGAATCAATATCATTTGACTTATGATGAAGAAGTTATCCCACTTTTAACCGAAGTGATTCCAGTTTGCCCTGTTTGGAGATTTGGGAATTTATTCTTGATACTAATAAAACCAGAATTAATCACGATGTAAGAAGCTTGATTTGGACTCATTAATAAGTGTAGAATCACACTGAAGTTGAATCAATATCATTGGAGTTATGATGGAGAAGTTATCCCACTTTTATTCGAAATGATTCCAGTTTGCCCTGTTTGGAGATTTGGCAATTTCTTCTTGATACTAATAAAACCAGAATGAATCACGATGTAAGAAGCTTGATATGGACTCATAAATCAGTGTCGAATCACCCTGAAGTTGACTCAAGATCATAGGAGTTATGATGAAGAAGTTATCCCACTTTTAACCGTAGTGATTCCAGTTTACCCTGTTTGGAGATTTGGTAATTTCTTCTTGATAAAAATAAAACCAGAATGAATAACGATGTAAGAAACTTGATCTGGACTCATAAATCAGTTTAGAATCATCCTGAAGTTGAATCAATATCATTTGACTTATGATGAAGAAGTTATCCCACTTTTAACCGAAGTGATTCCAGTTTGCCCTGTTTGGAGATTTGGGAATTTATTCTTGATACTAATAAAATCAGAATGAATCACGATGTAAGAAGTTTGATTTGCACTCATTAATCAGTGTAGAATCACCCTGAAGTTGAATCAATATCATTGGAGTTATGATGAAGTAGTTATCCCACTTTTAACCGAAGTGATTCCAGTTTGCCCTGTTTGGAGATTTAGCAATTTCTTCTTGATACAAATAAAACCAGAATGAATCACGATGTAAGAAGCTTAATATAGACTCATAAATCAGTGTAGAATCATCCTAAAGTTGAATCAATATCATTGGACTTATGATGAAGAAGTTATCCCACTTTTAACCGTAGTGATTCCAGTTTACCCTGTTTGGAGATTTGACAATTTCTTCTTGATACAAACAAAACCAGAATGAATCACGATGTAAGAAACTTGATCTGGACTCATAAATAAGTTTAGAATCATCCTGAAGTTGAATTAATATCATTGGAGTTATGATGAAGAAGTTATCCCACTTTTAACCGAAGTGATTCCAGTTTGTCCTGTTTGGAGATTTGGGAATTTATTCTTGATACTAATAAAATCAGAATGAATCACGATGTAAGAAGCTTGATTTGGACTCATCAATCAGTGTAAATCACCCTGAAGTTGAATCAATATCATTGGAGTTATGATGAAGAAGTTATCCCACTTTTAACCGTAGTGATTCCAGTTTACCCTGTTTGGAGATTTGACAATTTCTTCTTGATACAAACAAAACCAGAATGAATCACGATGTAAGAAACTTGATCTGGACTCATAAATAAGTTTAGAATCATCCTGAAGTTGAATTAATATCATTGGAGTTATGATGAAGAAGTTATCCCACTTTTAACCGAAGTGATTCCAGTTTGTCCTGTTTGGAGATTTGGGAATTTATTCTTGATACTAATAAAATCAGAATGAATCATGATGTAAGAAGCTTGATTTGGACTCATCAATCAGTGTAAAATCACCCTGAAGTTGAATCAATATCATTGGAGTTATGATGAAGAAGTTATCCCACTTTTAACCGAAGTGATTCAAGTTTCCCCTGTTTGGAGATTTGGCAATTTCTTCTTGATACAAATAAAACCAGAATGAATCACGATTTAAGAAACTTGATCTGGACTCATAAATAAGTTTAGAATCATCCTGAAGTTGAATCAATATCATTGGAGTTATGATGAAGAAGTTATCCCACTTTTAACCGAAGTGATTCCAGTTTGTCCTGTTTGGAGATTTGGGAATTTATTCTTGATACTAATAAAATCAGAATGAATCACGATGTAAGAAGCTTGATTTGGACTCATTAATCAGTTTAGAATCACCCTGAAGTTGAATCAATATCATTGGAGTTATGATGAAAAAGTTATCCCAATTTTAACCGAAGTGATTCCAGTTTACCCTGTTTGGAGATTTGGCAATTTCTTCTTGATACAAATAAAAACAGAATGAATCACGATGTAAGAAGCTTGATTTGGGACTCATAAATCAGTGTAGAATCATCCTAAAGTTGAATCAATATCATTGGACTTATGATGAAGAAGTTATCCCACTTTTAACCGTAGTGATTCCAGTTTACCCTGTTTGGAGATTTGGCAATTTCTTCTTGATAAAAATAAAACCAGAATGAATAACGATTTAAGAAACTTGATCTGGACTCATAAATAAGCTTAGAATCATCTTGAAGTTTAATCAATATCATTGGAGTTATGATGAAAGAAGTTATCCCACTTTTAACCGAAGTGATTCCAGTTTGTCCTGTTTGGAAATTTGAGAATTTAATTCTTGATACTAATAAAACCAGAATGAATCACGATGTAAGAAGCTTGA
>CAJHQQ010002876.1:0-55809 GCA_905132885.1 Moricandia moricandioides
TTTTGAAAGCAGAAACGAATGATTTTAACAATTTTGAAAGGGACAATGAAATGATGAGAACACTATAAGACGAAGGAAAAAATAGAATGGAAAGAAGTGAATAGACAGTGGATCATGACAATGACGGAAAAAGAGGATGACGATGACAGAGATGAAACAATCAGTTACAATAATTAATGTTATAAGTAGGATAACAATAATAGAATATAACACAAAAAAAATTATTTTCTATGATGTTTTCATATAGCCGGTAGGGAGGAGGAGAAAGAATAACAAAAAAAAGGAGGAGTTGGGAAGGAGAGGAAGAAGAAAAAGAATATACTATATTATGTTTAGATGTAATTGGTAGGTGCGTCCGTTTAAATGACATTGGCACTAGCAGTGGCTGCAGGGCCGTGCCTGACTTTTTAAAGATTAGAAACAAGAAAAAAAATTGGCCCCAAAAATTATATTATGGTGGATTTGAACACATGGACTTGGCCAATAAATCAACATACTAAACCATTAGACTAATAATGATTCTTGTCAGATTGGCCCCTAAATTGATTATAAATCTATTGGCCCCAAGCACATGCTTTACCAGCCTGTGGTCAAGCACGGCCCTGAGTGGCTGGGACAACGTATGGGTATCTATGTTGACCAATAAGGTAAGACAATATTGCCAAATTGGAATAGAAGCATATTTTATTATACGGTAACAATATGATCTAAATACATAATTTCACGTAGTAATGCTACATACTATATTTTAAAAAGTATGGTAGCCGTCTACAATAACTCCACATTATACCGTGTACTATACCATAACTTCACCCATACAAAAATAGTATGGTATGCTTTGTACAATTGTATTTCATCTTCTTCACGGTGATTCCTCGACTCTCTCGTTTATACTTACCGCCATAATTGCAACTACATGGTCAAATCTAATTAACTAAATAGTGAAATCAATCATCTTTAAAATCACCACTATTTTCATCCTTAATTTTACAGTTACACTGGATTGGCATTTTCTTGATTGAACCACACCCCCACAATTATCATCGGGTTTCCTTTTTTATCTCATGAATTAATTCTCCCTTCTTACGTTTAAATTGCGATTCCAAGCATGGAATTTCACCCATGATATTGTTGTCCTCTTTTCCATAAATATGTAATATATCATAGCACATAGTTTGATATGGTTAGTTTTTGAATTATGATTTTTATGGGCATACACTCCAATTTCCCTTTTTATAAATATTTTTTTTATATTTTAAACTATAATTTTATTTGAATGACATGATAGATTAATGAAAAATTGCTTAAACTACTAAATTCTTAGTATCAATTTTCATGTTTATCTTAACTACATTTACTTTTAGTTTTAAAAAGGTAAATAGACACTTATAATCATGTAATTAACTAATATAAACTTAGCATTTAGATTTGCGGTGGAGTTTTGGAGAGTGAGTTTTAAGTTTTTAATAAATAAATAAATACTTAAAATTTAAAATATATTTTTCATAGTTTCAAAATAATTTTGAATTTCAAAAAGAAAGTTTGAAGAAAAATGGAAAAATATCGAATTTGTTTTATAAAAAGTTTGAATTTGAAAATTTATAATTGGTTTCTTGAAAATATGACTTAAAACTCAAAGTCAAACACAAAACAAACCAATAATTTTTATTAATTACTAGATTTTCAATTCGCATTACGGGGAAATATATATCGGTATTTTATTTTTCCTTTTTAATGACTTTAAAATAACGAATATATATATATATATATATATATTATAAAAATCTATTAAAAATATCATTTATTATTTTTCTTATTTAAGGTTTTAAATAAAATTATGGCCTTTAAAATAAATTCTACTTAGATACTTTTGTATGTATAAGTAAATATATATTTTGTGTTTGTATGTATCAACTATAATTTTCTAAGAATATTATATAGATATTTTGATTCTTATAACTTGATACTATACTTATATAAATATTTTTATTATACTTTTTTGACAATCATTTTATTTGAATTACATGATAGATTAATGAGAAATTGCTTAAACTACCACATTCTTTAGTTACGAATTTACTTCGGTTCGTTTTTTTCTATATTAAAAATTATAATTAAATTAAAGAACAAAAATTGTAAAAAAGATTAAATAATAGAAAAATCCCAAAATATTTTATAAATATCTTAAATTTATAATACAACAAAAAGAAGAAGAAAAATTAGCTAGGAGTTATGGAATTCCAATAAGAACCGTGACTCCTTCTCCTCCTACTCCTATGTGGAGCATGGCTGTGGAATCACAATTCCCGCCCATCTCGCCTGCAACATGCTCTCCAATTGCGGATTTCCAGCCGCTAGAACGTCCAGAAAACTTTTGAGTGAACCCATTTGATCTTGTGTCACTCACAAATCAGAACGCGTCACTCTCAACTCAGAACGCAGCTGAGCAGTCTCATCATCCTGTCCCTGACCATAAGATAATGTCGCCCTTGGGACATTGTTAACGGAACCAATTCCCAACGTACGTCCATTTTTCTTATGGATCACCTTCAAAAAAATATTAATTTTAGGGACCACCTTTAGATTAAATGAATAATAAGAAATAAGAAATTTGTACCTCCTCGTAAATCTTATCTACTTCAGGTGTGGATAATGTGACAGGTATTCCACAGTGGGACTGCTGAGCTAGCTGGGTCTGGCGCTCTTCAATCCGAACAACCACGTCATTGTAGATTTTCTCAGACCTAGGATTTACAAATTTTTCAGTCTTGTTCTTGTGGGTCCTCTATTAAAGTTCCTCAAGAGATAGTAGTACTCCCGTCTCTTTGGCCTAAAAATATATATATGAAATTTAGAGTACTTATCATGTCTAGACGGATACCGGCGTGGGGTTTTGGCTTGATGAGTGAAGCTGGATTGTTGGGCCACTCCCTTTGCTATTTTAACTAATGCATTTATTAGGGTCGACGAGATATTTCCCCACGAGAAATATAATATAGTATCAGTTCCCCATCAAACTATAACCTAGTGTCAAATCTCCATGATTTGAAAGTTATAAACTTATTTCTGCACGAATTAATACTTTCGAATGTATTTCTACCCGAATTGGTACTTTGAAACTTAATTACCCATAGACCATGGTTTTGATTGGTTTGTTATTAACCAAATAATATAAACAGGCTAAATCAAACCAAAATTCATTTTAAACATTTTTTATTTAAGAATATTGTTTTTCTTTTTGCTTAAATTTTAAAATATTGATTTTTTAATTTCAAGGAAGATTTAGGTTTATATTTTTGTGTTTTCTGAAATTTAAAAGAAAAAAAATTACATCAAGATTTCATTTTTTATAAAGTTTAATAAAATCACAATGAACAAACAAGCTTATTAAATTTGTATTTGTTTTTTGAAATTTGAAAGAAAAAAAAATCATTTTTTTGATAAAACTATATGTCAAAATCTATGTTTTGTTGAATTTTGACATATAATTTTATCAAAATTTAATTTTTGCTTTCAAATATAAAAAAATACAATAATTTAATAGCTTATTTGTTCACTGTAATTTTATTAAATTTTGTAAACCTAAAATCTTGATGTAATTTTTATTTTAAATTTTTTAAAATACGCAAAATATAAAGAGAAATTAGGAAACCTTATTTTAATTTAAAAAAATCTATTTTTATGAAATTTCAACAAGAAGAGAAACATTTTTCTTTAATAAAAATTGTTTAAAATGAGTTTTGGTTTGGTTTAGCCGGTTTAAACTATTTGGTTAATAATAAACCAATTAAAACTATGGTCTATGGGTAATTAAGTTTCGAAGTATCGGTTTGAGGAGAAATACATTCAAAATTGTTATTTCGTGGAGAAATAAGTTTATAACTTTCAAGACGTGGAGATTTGACACTAGGTCATAGTTTGATGGAGATCTGATGATATATGATAGTTCTCGTTGGGAAATAGCTCGTCGACCCCATTTATTATGATCATAGTTGTTTCACGTCCAGTGTCATTCGAGGGGGAAGATTGCTGAATGAAGCGTCTAGCCAGCCAAAGAGATGGAGATGGTTACATGGTTGATAATGCTAGAGGTTCTGCTCCGCAACCAAATATGAGGTAAGTTTCCTTTCTCGATGATCCATTATCGTCCTATGGATAACATTTTCGAGGCTATTGGCCTCATAAATTTTTATCTTTGTGTCCTTCAATTATTCTTTTTTTTTTCCTTTATTTCCTTGCACTAAATAATGGAACCCCGTTGAGCTAGAAAATGAGGCATTCCAGCATTATACGAAGGAAGGACGTTCATATATTTTTGAACTTTGATTAGGAAGAATACGAATAATACTCTCTCTTTCATTATAAGTGTCACTTTGTATAATAGAATTGCATATCATTAGTTAATGCATGACTAATTAAATGAAAATTATTTAAATAAAAATGTATTGGTTATTCAAAAGGGTGAAAGATGAATTTAATGTACAAAATTGCATTGTAGTTGTAAAATGACACTTAATATGAAACAGAGTGAATATATTAGATCACACTGAATATATTTGTTGTCTTTACTAAAAGAATATCCATGACTCTGACCATTAACAATTATTTCTTCTTATCAAACACATGATATGACGTTTTATTAAGAATTTACTTAACAAACAAAAAAATTATTAAGAACAGAATTCTTGAGAAACAAAAAATTTTAAACCATTAACTAGAGATTATATACGTCGTAGCATGATCAATTATGTTACTTATAGAACTATTCTCCTCATTATATACCTTCACCAACTGATATAATAACACATCAATAGTATAAGGAATAATCATTTTATCTCAGTGGCCATTTAAGATTAATAAACAATGTATGCGAGGCTATTATCCTCGCCATTGTTTTCTTACGAAAACCTTTTTGGGTTATTTATGAAAAACCCTCTAAGTTATGATAAAAAGTGAAGACATTTAATACAACACAAAAGAAGTCATTTCAATATGTTTGAAAATAATCACCTCCAATTTTATGCATGGGCAATCGGGGTCCCAATCGGGTTTCGGGTTTTCGGGTTCATGAATTTCAGCCCCATTCAGATATTATAAATATTCGGGTTGGATTCGGTTTGGGTTTAGTCGGGTTCGGTTTGGGTTTAGTTACATGTTCAAGATCCGGTTGAACCCGAAATAGTTTCAGTTTCAGATACTAATCGGGTTATCAATTCTAAAAATACTAATTTCTACTTGATTAAATTCAATATATTTTCAATCATTTCAATAAACTTGTGTATATAGCTTCTTCCAACCATATTGTCGTCCTTCAAAATAATTTTGTAAAACTCGTCCATCAACTATATGAAACTTGTCGTTGAACTATACGTGAAAACATTAAACATATCATGATTCATGACAAACCAAAGCCTTGTACAAATAAAAATCACACATAATGAAACATAAAAAATTAAAGTTCACAACTAACAATTCTATAAACGTTATAAGCACTATTTAAATTTTAAAAACAACATTGTTTAAACTTCGAAACAAATGTATTCATAACTAAACTTCAAATGCAAAGTCAAACATAAAAACATTAATATTAACCAAATAAAATATATATTAGACTAAGTATTTTTGTTAATTATTCATATAATAACTAATTATTGTAGGTGTTTAATAATATCTTAGTGTGTTTTGGATACATATTAGAAATTGAGATTGCGTATGGTACAAGTTTTTTTTGGAATTTTTAAGTTTTGGGTTCTTTCGGATATCCATTTAAGTCCGGATTCGGTTTGGGTAAAACCCATAACCCAAAATACTGTAAAAAAAGATCCATTCGATACTTATTTCAGGTATGGATCGGTTCCGATTCATTTTTATCGGGTCGGATTCGGTTCAGATTTTCGGGTTTGGTTTATTTACCCAGCCCTATCCAATTTATTTAGACACGTGAGGTATATAATGACTCATTCAAATCGAACAAATGTTTTAAGATGAGTGATAAAAAGGGAAAAAATAATTGAATTGGCCCATACAGGTTTCAAACCTGTGACCTTCGCGTTATTAGCACGACGCTTGAACCAACTGAGCTAATGGGTCATTTGTTCAACATCTCGACTTAATAACTAATAAGCAAGTTTTGAGTATATATGCAACCTTGAGTAAGGTATAATTATGCAGAAATGTAATGCTGGTTTTGAGAGCCTAAGAAAGAACACACTTGAAATATTATTACTCTATGTTATTATTGTTGACACAATTAAAACGAGTATTACTATAGTAAATGATGAAAAAAGTACTTTATGTTTTCAATAGCGTTGACAATCACATCACATCTAGTCCTACCAAAATGATTCATGAAGGGAGTAAAACAGAACCAGTTCGAAAGAAAACTATGTGTTACTTGAGAATTCGTAATAGGTACAGCAACATGGTGGTCAATGATGAGGTGTTTTTCATCCCTCAGATCTGCCACATTTGATAAACACAAAGCATGCATAACCAGTTATACGATAAAGAAGATCATGGTGATTCTAAGTAATAAACAGAGTATGTTACACCAATGTTGACAGAAGATAGTGTAATCCGTCTTTTCCCATAATTGATAAATTTAGACATTGAGTGGCTGCATACATTCATATTGTTACGTATCACGAGAAAAATGTGGGATACAAGAAGCCATAACCTTTTACAATTCATAGAAAGAAGAAAGATTAAAGAGAGATCCAAAGGATGAAAGGACCAAATAAAAACAAAATCAACGAGTGTAAGGCAATGTCCATTACTCTTAGTGTAATATCCATAGAAGCTTAAGAAATTACATGAGCAGTCAAAACAAGTTGATGTTATCTAATAAATCAGTTGCACACCTTCAATGATGAATGGTAAAAAAAATTGGTTAAAGTAGACGATGAGTAACTTAATTAACTTACATGTTCCAAGTCATTTGGCATACGTATAATGAAAGCCAAGAAGACAAATAAACGAATGAGTTTAAAAAATTTGAAAGCAGTAAAAGAGAAGACAAGACAAGTAAAACAATCTCTTTCCTGACGGGAACCGCCACAGAGAGTAAACAATTCTTTTACGTCATACAAGGGATGTTCGAACTTACGATTTAATCTTGCTTCTTCTTCCACCTTCTTTACCGCAGGCCTTGCCTCTTGTATGATTTTCATCCTTGCTTCGATCCTGGCTTTCTCTTGAAGATGCTTCCAATGCTTCCTCTGTAGAATCTATTTCTCTCTTCGTATCTTCATCAAAACCTCAGACTTGTTACTACTCGACCTGAAATTTATATCTGCAAACCTTATCTTTATCTCTGTTGCAAGAACAGATTTTGAGGAGGAAGAAGAAAAGAACAGCGAATCCTGACCCAAACTTGTTGCTGTTGACTTTGCTAAACCCTAGTTCCGATTTGAAAGAGTGAGAGAACGAAATCGAAACAGGAGTAATGAATAAAGAAAAAGAAATCAATCTAGAAACCCTAAATCTCTGGACTTGTTTTCGCTTACGAGAGAGAAGAAGAGTGTTTTGTAAAATATATTTCTTTAGGAAGCTAGTGTCTTTATATAGGAGCGTGATGTTGCAAAATAGAACCTGATCTATTTCTTTTTTCCGTTCTTTGTAAAATTCGATAATTGTTTCCCCATGGGTATATTTCCATTTTTGGAATACCCAATCATTTATTAACTACTAGATTAGTCGAAAATCTATATTAGTATTTTTTTTTCTTTTTGTAGTGACTTTAGAAAAAATGAAATAGCATCGATTTATATTTTATTCAAAAGTTCATTTATTATTTTCTTATTTAAGTTTTGAAATAAATTTATTCCCTTTAAAATAATTTCTATTTAGATATTTTCGTATGGATATGTAAATATATAACTTTTTTATGTTAAGCAAAATATACTTTTATAAAAATTATTATACAGATTTTTTTGATTCATATTACTTGCTATTACATTTTTATTAATATTTTTCTTATATTTTTTAGCTAACATTTTTTTAATAACATGAGAGATTAATGGAAAATTTCTTAAACTACTAAATTCTTAGTACCAATTTTCATGTTTATCTTAACTACATTTACTATTAGTTTTTAAAAGGTAAATAGACACTTATAAATATGTGGTTAACTAATATAAACTTAGGATTTATATTTGAGGTGGAGTTTTGGAGAGCGAGATTTAAGGTTTTAATAAATAAATACTTAATATATATATATTTAATAGTTTCAATTTTTTTTTTAAAATTTCAAAAAGAAAATTTGAAGAAAAATGGAAAAAAAATTTTAAAAAAGAAATTATAAAAAGTTTGAATTTGAAAATTTTATAATGGGCTTCTTGCAAATATGACTCAAAATACAATAATTGTTTAGTGATGGGTATATTTACATTTTGGAAGACCTAATCCTTTATTAAATACAAGATTTTCTATTCCCATTATGCGGAAATCTATATTTATGCCCTTGATCCAATAAAAAGTCAGAAGACATTTAAAGGTAAATTTACAAAGTGGTATCAAACTTGTAGTAGAATTAAAATTTCCCCTACAATTAATAATATATGGTGTTTTGGTATAAAACCGAAAACTGACGTTATATGATCCGAATCAAACTAAAGTAGATATGGTTTTAATATGGTAGTTTTTTTTTATAAACGAAAATACCAAAAAAAAAACTAAAAGAACAGAAATCCGGATTGAACGCCCCTAAATCATATAAAAAATAAGAATGTGATATGTAAATATGTCATTTAAACAAATTTAATATGGTAAATTTTATATATCTATAATATTAAATCTCTATATCAATTATCATTTTTAAACCAGTAAAGTACAAAACCGCTCGGGTGCGCGGATCAAACTCTAGTTATATATTTATCGTGGAATATATACTTGAACTACTATTATTTAATCTTTTAAAGTTATGTATAATAGTATAATACTCAGATTTAATTTTTAATCAAAATAATTATTTTTTAATATTTAAATACTGTAAAACATTTCTTGTTAGATATTAGAGAAGGAAAAATAAATATATATAATTTTAAATAATATTAAGTAATTTTTTATTTAAATAAGAATATATAAATTCTACATATTAGTTCTAGATTTACTTAATTTGATTATAGTATAAATTAATAGTGTTAGGATTATGATTTTTTTAATTAGTATATATCTTGTCTTAATTGTTAGGAGTCTTTCAAAATTTTAATGATTTATTTTATTTATTAAAATCCATAGATAGTATAGTGTCTAATTGATAAATATGTATATTAGAGATACCTCATATCTTTTTTTTGTCGCTAATAATATGTATTCATATCAATATTAACTGTAAATATTATTAAAAATTTCAACTAAATTATTGGTGAGCATATTTTAAAATTTTTATTTTGTATATATTTTATTAATATTTTGTCAAATATCTCTCTTTGAAAACACTCATGTGTGGTCATCTTAAAATTATTATGTTACTTTGATTTCTTAATTAAAAATTTTATGAATGAATTTATAACTTTTAACAGTGAATCAGAATAAAACTTATAAGAGTTTATATTTTAATTTTCTTAAGGAGATATATTAAAAGAAAATCTTAATATTTTATAATAGTATATATCAAGTTAATTAATTTTTGATATTTTTTATTTTTTATTTTAGTTTGTAAAGTAAATTAAAAAATTGATAAAAAGATCTATATATGTATATTTTCATTGTATCTGAAACATGTAAGATAGATTAAAATATATAAATATGTAAGTAAATAGTTTCACTCATATTAGATTTTTAGATTACACCCATGTTAGGTTAGTTATAATATAACATATCCGATTAATTTTATGAGATTTGTGAATGTAAATGAACAAACGAATTTGTGTCAAAACATACGATAATAATGATAACTAAAATTTTAATTTTTACAAGTAAATAAATTCGTTAATAAATAAAAATATATAATTATTTCTAAAATATATTTATAAATATTTGAAATTTAAATTAATATAATGATTTCAAATATTTAATTGATCTAGATCTTCTGTTGAAGCTATGTGTGAATCTATATTAATTATTTAATTATATATACTAATAAGTTTTAAATAATAAAATATAATTGATTTGTATATATTTTGCATTAATAATTTAAAATATGACTTATTATTTTCCTATTTTTGTTTTTATAAAGTTACACCCTTTAAAATAACCACTAATTAGATGTATTTGTTAGTATATGTAGATGTATAAGTTGCGTTCATAAATATATTTTTATTATTAATTATAATTATAATTATAATCATTAAAAAAATATATAGATTGTTCAATGCGTATCAACTTTTCTTTGTATTTAGAAAAATTAGAATAGATGTAGGATGACTATAGGAAGAAAAAAAATTGTAGAGAAATTGCTAAGAATAGGATAAGTTAATTATCACTTTTCAAAAAATATATTTAATCAAAAATATATTAACATTTGGGTTTACACTTTAGTGATTATTGTTTTGGGTTTAGTGTTGAAGGGATGGGGTTGAGTTTCTAGATGTTTTATAAATAGTTAAAAAATAATAATTTAGTCTATTTTCATCATAATTTAAATGTATTTTTTAAACTTTTCACTCATTATAGGTAGATTTGAAAAGTAATATCAAACTTGTGGTATAATTGCATTTTCTCAAAATTGTAACTACGTTAAAATTTATGGCACAATATACTTCTTTTGAGGTCTACTAAACTTAAAATTATGGAGTAATTAAACCTCGATAGAAGTCTACCTAATAGACAATTTTGGAAGTCTATAATTTCATTATTGTTATTTATTTTTATTATATATATGATTTTTTTTATTTATTGTTTTATAGTTTTAATATATGATTTACAATTTTTTTATGCAAACCTAGTTTAGTTTAAATAATTTTAATATCCAATATTAGTAGAGTAAAAAAGAAATTTAATATACCCTAAAGTCTAGTAAACTTCATTTAAAGTCTACTAAATCCTAAACCACAAACTTCAGATCCTAAATGTCAATTTGATAGCCAAAATCTCTTAATTAAATGTTATCAAATATGAAAGGGGTTTTTCAAAAACAACCTAAAAATTCAAGTCAAATGTAAAACCAACCTCTTTTTTTTTAGTTACTATTCATCATTGAATTTTCCATGATACTCATAAGTTTTTGAATTATTTACAAATTTTCCATTATTATTTATTTATTTATTAATTTCGCAAAATACAAAAAACCAAATACACCCTAAACATTTCTTCTTAATTACAATTATGCCATCATCATCAATATTTTCAACCACCATTTTTGATCTCTTAAAGCTTTAGAATTGAATTTTCAACCACTTTTTTTTTTTTTTTAACAAGCAAATCTTCATTTCCTCTCATTTTCTCTACATTTCCATCTAAAAATCTCTCTTTTCATAATCATAAACTTCATAATTTCGTGTTTTTTCACTTGTGAATCGTCAAAAATGTTTCATTTTGGTCAATATTGGAGTTTGGACGGTTGAAAAGGCTGGAAACGAGCTTCACACTGCAAAAAAGGTAACTATTTTCATGGCTTAAGTCGTTTCTCAGATCTGTGTCGCAATAGTAGACTGTTTTATATGTCTACGCCCTTATGTAGACATACAATGCAGTCTATTTGTCAACGCACAGGTCAGTTTTGCAATTGACTAAACGGATTTTTTTTGTAACGTAGCCTTCCCCGACAGTCTACATCTTAACCTTTGACAACAAAAACAAAAAAGTACGTAGACCTACAAAGACGACTACGCAAAAGAGGTTAGTTTTGCATTTGAATGAACTTTTGACTTTTCATAAGTAGACTTCAACATAAGTCTACGAAGCGTAGACTTCAACATAAGTCTACGAAGAGGTCAGTTTTGCATTTGACCAAAATTTTGACTGCGTTGAAAATGTTAGTTTTGTGTTTGACTAAAACTTTTTAAAAATAATTTTTTTTTTAAATATGTAGACTTCATATGCAGTCTTCTCTTCCCGAAAAAAAAATGTAGACTACCCGTGAAGTCTATTTTTTTATTTTGGTCAAATGCAAAACTGACTCGTCGGATTTGAGAGTAGACTTCTTTCGAAGTCTACAAATCTGTAGACGTTCATTTCAGTCTACCCCCTAAAAAGTCAAACATAATCAATTGCAAAACTAACCTCATTCAAAAAAATTAAAACATGTAGACTGTATATTTAGTCTACCTCTGAAAGTCAAATCCTGGAAAATTCTGGTCAATAGCGAAAACTAACATTTTTGAAGTTGTAGACTGAAAACGAAGTCTGCTTAAATAAAATCACAACTTTTTTTCAACTATAAAAAGTAACCCGTAAAATGGTCAATTGCAAAAACTAACCCAAAAAGTAGACCTATCTGACCGTCTACGAATGTAAACTGAAAAGAAAGTCTACAGCGTTGTAGACTGAACATGGAGTCTATTTCGAAATTTACATTAAAAGTTAATTTGTGTACTATGCATTAAATGTTTTCACAATTTTTTCGTTTGAATGTGTGTAATAGTTAATCCTAATGGGTTTGAGTGATTTTGGATAGAAAAACTGTTGTAATTATGAAGGTATAATACTTTTGATTTTGCTATATTGCTAGGAAACAATTGTAGACATATTAGTAAGTCTACATTAATTGTCGCAGTGCAAACAACAAGGTCACATCCAAACTGTCTAAGTTAAACCAGTGTTGTCTTAATGCTTTGGATGTTGTCTTATGTATTATCTTTTATGTGTTGAATTGATCAATTGTATTATTGCTTTGGATGGTGTCTTATTGCTTTGGATGTTGTCTTATGTCTTATGTATTTAACTTATCAGCTGTATTGTCGCTTTGGATGTTGTCTTATTTGATGAACTTTTGTTGAAATCGTAGGTCTTAATTTTTCTATTACTTTGAGTTCTAATGTTACTTTCTGTCGTGCAGACCAACATGTTAGTCTTCTTGAACAACATGTAGTCTTCTTTTTAAGTCTCTTATAAAGAAAGACTAATATGTAAATCTCTGGATTGTATTGGAATTGTAATTTTTGTCGAAAATGAATTAAAATCTCTGAAAGAAGAGTACTATACTGATACAAATGATGATATTTTGATATATAGTCGAGTACCAGACTTCTATAAAAGTCTTATGTAAAAGAAGACTAATATTTCAGTCTAGTCTTCTGTAAAAGAAGACTAATACTTCAGTCTGCTGCAAGCAAAATTACATAAGTTTGTTACAACAATATGTCTGGTACAAAAGCCTGATACAATTGTCTGTTACTCACAGTTCTTGAGCTCCTCCCTAGAGTATACAACCTCGATAGGAAATCAGGTTTATCCATTTTGTAACATGCACCAAGAAGACACAAACAAAGAATTATATAAGTGCATTCTACACGAGAAGTCAACAATTTAAAATAAAGCCTACATGAAAAGCCTATAAATTCAAACATCAGTGTACTACAAATTCAAAACATCAGCTTACATGAGAAGTCTACAAATTCAAAATATTAGTTTACAAAATTCAAAATATCAGTCTACAAATTCAAAATATCAGTCTACAAATTCAAAATATCAGTCTACAAATTCAAAATTTCAGTCTACAAATTCGGAACTTCATACTACACTTCAAAATGAAGGACACTCACCGGAAGCAGAGAAATGGATTAGAGAGGATGCAATGCTCGTTAGAGAAATGGATCTAAGACTGACCGACTCAGATCTGAATCAAAAGAAACTAAAAGGTTAGTAAACAAAGATGAGCTTGTTAGGTTATTAGTTAAACAAGAGATAGAGATGACACAGAGACGTACGTTGGAAAGATGAAGCACAGTCCCTTGCTGGTTAGGACAGAGAGATGAAGTAGAAGCCATGATACTGACCGGAAACAGAGATTTGGACGAGAAGCACTGTTCCTTAGAAGTCGCCGGCTCAGATCTGAAAAGAGAAAAAGGTAAAGGTGGTCACTTTTTATCAACAGAGAGGTAAAAAGAGACATTTAACTTACCAGAGCAATGGAGGAGACAGAGACGAAGCGGATGGGAAACTGCGTGGATCGAGTTCGCCGGAAATCTCGCCGGAAATCGCCTAGAGAGAGATACGGCGAAGATTAGTTTTTTTTTTACCTGAAAAGCTTGAGAAAACGTATTTATATACTAGGTTAAATTGTGTGTAGACTGAAAAAAAGGTCTACATATATGTAGACTTTATAATATGTCTATGAACCCCTTAACCACAAATCTCAAACCGTAAATGTTTTATTTGATCATCAAATTATATTGGTTAAATTCGGTTAGGTTAAATTGTGTGTAGACTGAAAAAAAAGTCTACATGTATGTAGACTTTATAATATGTCTACGAACCCCTTAACCACAAATCTCAAACCGTAAATGTTTTATTTGATCATCAAATTATATTGGTTAAATCCGGTTAGGTTAAATTGTGTGTAGACTGAAAAAAAAGTCTACATATATGTAGACTTTATAATATGTCTACGAACCCCTTAACCACAAATCTCAAACCGTAAATGTTTTATTTGATCATCAAATTATATTGTTAAATCCGGTTAGGTTAAATTATGTGTAGACTGAAAAAAAAGTCTACATATATGTAGACTTTATAATATGTCTACGAACCCCTTAACCAAAAATCTCAAACCCTAAATGTTCCTTAAAAGTGTTTAATTATATAAAATTTTAATTTTTTTACTTCATATTATCCATTATATTAATGATTAGTTAAAAATATTACAACAATTATTTTTATACATTTTTAAAATTAAATTATTAGATAAAATTATGATGTAGACTACATAACAAGTCTACTGAGTGAATAGACTTCGTACGAGGTCTAAATTTATGTAGACTTCTTTCTGTTACGTGTAGACTAACAAATGATAGAAACGTAAAATACACTTCTGTTTTTTGTTTGGTCATAAGGGTTAAATAGTACTTTTATCACCCTTGTAGGTTGGTTTTGCATTTGATTGAAATTGGGGTACACTTTTAGGTTTAGATTGAAATTTTAGGTTGTTTTTAGCAAATCCCCCAATATGAAAATACTGTAAAATATAAATTACTAAACATTTGTACGTAAATTTAAGTTAATAAAACAAAAAAAAAATCTAATCTAAAATCTAACCCCAAAGATACATATATTTTGAACCTTTTGTTACAAAACTATAAGCATTTTCCAACACATGGTTACCAAACCAATATACATTCTTTAAAATTGTTCAATTGTATTAACCTTTAATTTATATACCTCATTTTTTATATTGATGTATAATAAATTCCACACAAAATATTTTTATCTATTTTTGAAATAAAATTATAATATTAATGTATATTTCAAAATAAGTCTATTATGTAGACTTTTAGGAAATATACACCATGTAGACTTCTTTCTGTTAAATGTAGACTTCTGAAAAATAGAATCATAAAATAACTTTATGTTATTTGCTTACTCATAAGGAGTAGATAGTAACTTTATCATCCATTTAGGTTATTTTGCATTTGATTGAATTTGAGGTATACTTTTGCATTTCAAATCAATTTTTAAGTTATATTTGACAAATCCTCCAATAAACAAAAGAAATATTTACACTAAGAGACACTTTTATACTTTATTATTAAAAAAGTAAGACACTTCATACTAATAGGATAGTTTTTCTTAACCAAACCCACTTCCTAGTCCATTTTTATCAACTAAATCTACATTTATTATCTATTAGTTAAATACTAACCAACTTGACCCAAAACTTAGTTTCAACTATTTCATCTCTCATATCTTTCTCTACCCTCCTCTCTCATATCTTCAACTCTTTCTTCTCTCGTGTCTTTCTCCGCCCTCCTCTCTCATATCTCACTCTCTTGTTATCAAATCGAGAAAGTATAAAATTGAAGCCATGAGCTTTATAAAATTGAAGCCATGAGCTTTATAAAATTGATCCAACAAAGACTTGTACCAATTTCGCCGCCGCACACTCTTTTTATGCCATGGTACTCACGAACACCGGGATCTGCTCTCAGTGACTATGGTTGCGGTGAGTTCCAGTCTCGGTTCATTCTTTTCCATTTGCCGCCGCCACAATCGATAGTAATAGTTTGGTTATTTATAAATTTGAGTTTATTTTGGATTTTGCTATTTTGATATTTGGTGGTCAAATAGATATGTTATAGTTATAGGTTGGTTTAATTTGAGTATATCGGTTACCAGATAAAATTGTATAGTGTATATATACTAGAAAACATAATCACTCTTAATAATTTAGGTATTTATATTATTAAAATTGAACACTCTTAAATATTACATTATGATATGATTCGCTTTGCGTGCATATTATGTTTCATTTTAAAATGTTACTGTAATATATACTAGTATTTTCTCCCGTGCTATGCATGGACCTTTATTTTATAACTGTATACATTTGTTTTATAATTTACAATGGAAAATGTCATTTAGAGGATTATGTAATTTATAGTGGAAACAAATGTTATTTATTGAGTTATATTTATTACTAAACCTAAAAAGGAAATTAAAATTTTCTTGTTTATATTACAAACAACCCAATATATATACACAAAATGAACGTTACATAATAATCAATTTACCAAAACTAAAAAAAGTCATTACATTTGATCAAATTAGGAAAAGCATAGCTTTTGTAAATAGTTGACATTAATGTTTTTGTAATTTTTTTCCTTTTCCCTTTTTCTTTTCTTTTATATTTATTATTGTTTTCGTAGTACTGTATTCCTAATACTTTTAAAAAAAAATTCTTATACTATACTTGCATTAAACATATATAATTTTAGCTTCTGACAGAAATTGCAAATAAAAAATGTAAAAGAAAAACTGTATCACCACATTTCTATGAGATTATAAATACACATACTAAAGAATAAGAAAAACAAACCTAATAAGGTGAGGTCTTGATCTAGAGAGTAGACATGAATCTTTTTTTTTGTTTACTCTACCCATTAGAGTTTCTTAAATCCCATTTGTTGTCTTTTAATTATCCCCACATTTTTTCTTTTTATTTTTACTTTTCTTCTTGTGGTGATTCTTAAATTTCTTAGGGAATTTGGACGTGTGATTAGATAAGACTCTGTTATTTTTCTTGTAGGAACTATCACTACGGCAACAAGACAAATAAACATAATTCAGCAAATCAGAAATTGATTTTGTCCATTTTAAAAATGTTTACATATCTTTTTTACATTACCTTTTTCACTATGGTATATGTAGCTTTTATCAATATCTAAAAAAGGAAAAATTTATAGATATATAAAAAGAGTAAAAACGTCATGAAAAAAACAAATTATCTGAGAATGAAGAGTTTGGGTGCTTTACTTTCACAAACCTGAGTTTTAATCTTCATCCTCCAGTTTGCAGTTTTCTTTTTTTTGCTCATTCATTGATTTTTTAAAAAAAAACTATTGTTGTGTTACCGGCCATTTGGCGAAAAAATCTTTCTATCTTCATCTAAAATTGTACATTTGGCTGTGTGAATACGTTCCTTAGAAGTTTTAGATCTATAAGATTAGAAGTTGGAATTTCAGATCAATGGGTTGTTGCAAACAGAAAAAAGTAACTTGCATTTCTAAATGAGGTAGAATTGAATTTAAATATATGGCAACGTGAGTGGGTTTCAAAGAAAGATCATGGGTGTAGTGTCTCAGAAACATTAACGATTTTATTTTGCAAAAAAATAAATTATTAGAAATCAGTAACTCAACGACACAATTTTTGCATTTGATTTTATTTTTTCATATTGTTTTATTAAAATTTTTATATATGCCATGTGTTAAAATTTCATTTGCCAAGTGACTTGTGCTTAGTATATAAAAGATGCTTTGCTGAAAACCGATTTTATTTGTTTGTTTATGTTAAAAATTATTAGTTATGTAATTTAATGTTAATGTTTTGGGTTGTGTATTTATAAAACACTGTTTTAACTTAAATTATTAGATAGTATATATTGTACAATTTATAATTAATTAACATAATATAATTTAGTCATTCAACATTTAGAACAAAATATAATATATTCAAATATAAGATAATAATAAAATGATGAGAGGATTAATACTTTAGTGAGATATTTTGTGGTTGGTATTATTGTATGGTGTATTAAATTACATATAAGCTATAGTGAATAAGATTAGGTATAACTATTTTATACTCCATTCCAAAAGATACATGTTTTAGAAAAAAGATGTTTCAAAAAGATATATCTTTACATTTCCGATGCATATTTTGTTAACTAATAATGAGTAATTGTAAACTTCAAAAAATAACTGAATTTATTGAATCTTATTGGTTTGGAATTCTGGAAAATATATAATTACGAAAAACTATACATTTTTAGTTGAAATTTAATATATATTTTTAATATGCGTGAAAATTTTAAAATATACATTATTTTGAAAGAGAGAGAGTATATGTTAATGATAATATCTTCTGAGCAAAATATATTTTAAATAATATATGCTGGATATTGTATTTATTGGCTTGATTAGAAGAACTTTTAATAGTTAACTAGTTCGTTTTCCGCGCTACGCGCGGATAATTGTTTTTTTGAAATTTTACTATTAATCTTGTTATGTAAATAGAAAATATTGTAAAAATTTGATTGGTATAAAACTATGTAGTGTGTAGGATATAGTATAAGAGGAGAGACATACTATGTTTTTGTTGTTTAATTGTTGCATATAGTTTTCGCATTTTTATGTAATAAAATCTTTTTATTAGTTTGCTAAAATACCAAAACTGAGCTTAGAATACATGGACAATTTGGATGATGCTGAGAATTTTTTAGTTGTGTTTCCTCGATTATTATCTTCTAAGTTGGAGATGGGATCTTTAGCTTTAACTCATGTATTCAACATGACTCTTATCATTTCTTGAAGTTATTAATGATTTTTATTGTCTTGTCAAAGTAAAACTTGTGACCGATGATGAGGCAAGAAATAGATTTTATGTAAATAAGGGTGTTACTAATCAGTAAATTAGACTTTTAAGTTTGTATTTGATTTTACTTTTATATATTTTGGGGATATATTTCTCACTATGACAACTTTATATTTTTGTTTACTTATGTTTTCAACTCTTTAAACAGAGATGCTTGGTTGTCTCATAGTGTAAGTTTCACCATTGTCAATCTATTATATAGTTTTATATGATTTGAGACGCAAAGTTTGCAATGTAAATATTAAGTTTGCCGAGTATCTGTTTAAATGCTTATTTTTGAATAATAAATGCTTATATTAAAATTGAACATCTAAAGGGTTTAAGTTAATTACAACCATATATATAATCGACGGTCAACTGATAAGCTACCATAACTAAATTATAACAAAAAAAAATAGAGGTGGCTAAGGAGAGAGAAAACCCATAGAAAATTTTCACATCCGTGTTTGAAAGAATACAAATAAATCAAAATCGGCTTGAAGAACTCAACCAATGGATTTTGTGAGCAGTTAAAAACCATTTTTGAAGATTCATGAATCTCTCAAAGTTGCAATGAGGTGTGAAGATGCTAAATAGTCAAAACCAAACAATTTGGCTTTTTTCTTTTTACTAAAAAAAATTGAAATATTTTTCATAGATACAAAGAAATTATCAATTTTTGGAACTTCTCAAATGACTTTTGAGAAGTTGGAATTTAAATCAATTTGTGAAAATTAACTATTGCGTTGTAAATTTTTTGATATATTTATTGTAATTACTATGACTGAATTTAATAATAGATTTATTATTATTATTATTATTTATAATATTAGATCAGTCCACTAAAGAGATAAAATCGTATGAGACAACCGAGATAAAAAGCTTGATATCTATTTTTTTTAGAATGAAAGTAAATTGTAAAGTTTCGGCCTTCTAAACCATAACAACATATTGTCAGAAACTCGTAGTCCCATTTCTATGACTTCTAATCAAAAAGTTTGTATACTACCAAAACAACATCTAGAATTCTACAATTCTATGATTGAAAAGCTAACATAAAACTTATATCCGTATAAGAGAATCTGTAACATTAAGTGTGTTTAGCATTTCAAAAACAAACCCGTTACCCATCAGATTGTAGTAAGCTAGATAAGGCCATACTTTTTATGATTCTTATTTCATTTTGGGGGTGTCATTTATAAGTTTTCTTGTGGTCACACATCCTATACATCAAGTTTCTCCTTAGTCTTTTGATGTCCAACCTCTCAGCTTTCATTTTTCTCCTCCTCCCTTTTCCCTTTTGTTCGTCAATGCTTTTTAGAGTTTTGTATTTTAGTCATGTGAATCATTCTTCATAATAACCAATTGTAATGTTGAAGCTGGCATTCCCACTATCAAGAGCACATGGATTTCACAGAAATAAGCTTTGAAAAAGCACTATAAATTGATTCATAATCTAGCATAAAATTAAGAGAAATACATACAACCGATCTGAGGTGAAGTCACAATATTTTTTTCATCGCTGCATATTCAGTTTGATCCAAACATACATTTGAGCTTTCTTTCTAAACAGCACAGAATAGGAGATTAATTAATTGACCCACCAACTTCAGCTCCTCTGACTCGCGTTCCTCATCCTTCTTCCTCCGCATGTCTATACCAATCTTGTATCTTACACCTTGACTTGTGTGTAGCTTCTTCAGTCTATACCAGACAGTATGAACAGATTTTGATCAGGAAAGCGAGAATCCTTTTTATGCTAAACTTCCATAGCTAAAGCTTCTCAAGATCATCAGTTTGGGAAGATAGTGCGTAAACCTGAGATAGTTGATCATTTGGATCAAGCTTTAAGGACAACAAATTGAGAAGGGGCTAGAGTGTTGATCTAAAACCACATTCATAAACAACTCTAACCAGGAGAAGAGTGGTTCAACGACAGAGATTAAAAGCAAAAAATTACCCTTATCCAAGGTGGCAGCTATTTCGTGAATGTTCCTTTCAAGTTGCATATATGAAACTCACTGTCAAGATCATTTCCAACATTCAGAACTTTGTTAAACTACATTGAATAAGAACAACAACACATAAGCAGATCATGATCTTCTTACCACTACACTTGTCTTTTCTGAGAACATAGAACAACAACACAAAAGCATATCCAGTTTCTCCTATTAATTATTCAAGAATATAAGTAAGCTAAGAAAGACCTTTTAGGACAAAGTGCAGCTTTAGCAACATGCACATGGATCTGCATAAAAGTGGTTGTCTAAGATTTCTTCTCTCCCAGCGTTGTCTTCGTCGATAGAAGAAGGTGCACATGCGAGACCGCCTATGCGGCGATGATTAGACCGTACCCGTCTTGGTGCAACATAGTGTATTCTGGCTATGATGCACCCTGATTCGAGCACCGACCTGCTTGGATCATGGACACGGCTCAAGATGATGATCTTGTCGACCAGCTTGACTCAACCGAGGTTTTACCATCAGATCATGCTGATCAGACCATGTGAGATCCAGGAGCTAACTTGTAAAAGGAAGGATTTACTAAGTGGAAGCAACAATCAATTAACCTTAAAGATATCATGGGAAGCAGTAATGATATATGTTCATTGTTTGAATCATATCTTCCAAACCACGAGGCTTATATGCATGAAATCACTTGGATAATGTGCTCAGCTAAATTACATAGCTCCTAGAAGAAGAATCAGCTCAAATGGAGTTCAGAAGAAGGAGTTATGCCATTTACAAATCATGTGATCTTCAGTTCTCACGAATTCAGACATGTGCACATTCAGGTGAGCTGGATCGACACTGCCTTGGAGCTGGATGAGCTAATTGACACTATCTTGGATGAGATGAATACTCAAGTGAGTTGGACTGAAACTATCCTAGATGAGCTGAGCTGGATTGACACTCACTTAGACAAGCTAAGAAAGCAGGTTCAATCTTCCGAGCTGGTTCGACCACCCAAGAAGCTGAAATTGGCTAACCTTATTTCTGATGAACCAACGACCAATTCAATAATGCCAAAGGTGATTATTCATGTTCTAAATGTCCAAGAAATCCTTGGGCTTGATGGTTTTCAAAAAGATTCAAAAACATACTTGTTTGGGCCAAATGGAGAAACCGATCAAATTTTGGCTAAGGCAAAAGATGGATTTCGACCAGGCCTCAAGGGGAAAGGTCTTGGCCCATATCAGGAGCATATTCTTCACCTTTCAAAGTCTTGGTCGTGGCTATATCAAGAGGCAGTCCAACTTTCAGTCAAAGACTTTATTTAGTCAAGTCTTTGTTTCTACTTTCAATGTCTTGTTTTTAGCACATTCTTCTTTGGATCTCTACAACTTGTAATCCTATAAATATGGCCTAAGAGCCACGAAATAAATCATTGATTTTTCCCCTTTTATGAGTTTATCTCTTTGTTCTTTGTTTAGAACACTTCTTAGTTTCTTGGTGAGGTTATCTCCAAGTTTCGAACCTTCTTTTATTGGACCGGTGCATCACATCCGGCAACGATCGAAGTCTGGTAGTATCATTGGGACTTCTGCAACCCTTTGTGTCACCATTCATTCCACCAGTTCTCCCTTTGGCGAGTTCATATCCCCTTAGTCCGATTGAGTGATCCTGTCCGAATCTAGGACGTATCAGGCTACATGAGGAAAATACCAAAATTTAAGAACTCACAAAGATTTCTTTTTTTTTTTTTTTTTTTTGTTTTGTTTTGTTCGAGGGCGTCTGATTCGCTGAAATCTTGCTCGTCACATCTTGTATCTTCTTGCCGGCTACGTTTCCCATATCAGCTTCCTACTACCCAAAAAAAAATCATAAATAACAGCCTAAAAGTATATGGATATGATCTGAAATGAGAAATCTTTTTGAGATGAAGATAAACACCTTTCACCAATTAAAACCTTCCGTGAGAAGCTGATGCTCTCTTGATATGAGACTGATTATGTTATTGTGGTGGATTTTACCGATTTCATCGCCATCGTTTGATGTAGTTGTATGATCGTCTATAGAATGAACGTGAAGCAGTGGTACATTGAATGGAATTATATAAAGAGGAAAAAAGAGGGAGACGGAACGTAAACATCTTATAGGTTCAAAAGAGTTAAGAAGAGAATTTAATGGAATAATGATCGACTTAACTACCAAAAAAAGGAAAGTTTCAGAGACGAAAGCGTTTCTCAATTGATAACGAAGATGGAGAAGTTGTAAAGTCGGCTAGAACTTGATGAGGCTGGAGGCTGGAGGTAGAGATGGGCGAAAACATTTTCATTTATTATTAACCCATAGAGCATGGTCCATGGAAAAAAATAGGTAACCCATAGAATAATGCATTTTTATTGGTTGATTTAATTGGTTTACGTGGATATCTCTCCTTTTATCTTATTTAACTTTTAATATTGTAAGATTAGCAAAACAATTTATTAAGCTCAAAATTTAGTTATATTGCTAAAATTTTATTTCTTAATATATATGATTGGTTATACTAGGTCATGGCCCCGTGTAAACGCGGGGTTTTTGTATGTTGTTACTCAATCTATGTAGGAGTAAATCCTGGTAGTAGTGTTGTTTTTGAATTGAACTGGTGTTGCTACGTTGCAGATATTTGGATACCAAGGGTGTTGTATGTGGGGTCATCAGCTGGGATGTGGAGGTTGAGATCCATTAGTTAGTCGGCCTAGAAAGTTGTTTGAAGCTGCTAATTGGTTAATGTGCTCTGGTGGACTAAGAATTAT
This sequence comes from Moricandia moricandioides, assembly GCA_905132885.1. Taxonomy (NCBI): domain Eukaryota; kingdom Viridiplantae; phylum Streptophyta; class Magnoliopsida; order Brassicales; family Brassicaceae; genus Moricandia; species Moricandia moricandioides. Next base: position 23,691 of record CAJHQQ010002876.1, read on the forward strand.
GAAATGAACATAGACGCAGTTTATTAATAGGCTCTTTAGAGTCCCATTAGTTACTCTCTCATGTTACTGGCTTGAGTAAAACATAGTTGACCTTTTTATAAGTATCCGCCGCGGACAAGGTTATAAGATGTTATGTTTCTGCCTTGTATAAAGTCCAGGTATGTCCATTGACGAACTATCCGAATTTATTTTCATGTTTAGATTACACCAGACTGTTTTATAAAGACGTAAAAAGCCGTCAAGCTTCCATTAATTAAAATCAAGATAACATTTGCTCTAAGTTGGAACCTGTTTGCAGAATGTTTTTTAAAAAGACAACCATGAAAATGAAAACAAAGGAAAATAATTAACTCATAAAGTTTGTGAAGTAGGAAAAGTAAATCTTTGTGGGAACTATGGCTTGCTACACTTCCTACTTACACTCATGGGGGCGTTTTTGGTTATTTTCTCCGTCTCAAAACGGAGTTGTGTTGGACTGTTGGTTGATTCCACTTACATCACCTTTGTAGCCACATCCGGTCACTGCCAGAAACAGGTGGTTGCTCAATGTGGCTGACCGCTTGTTGAGAGTGTTGCTGCTATCACGCTAAGACTAATAGGACTAATTATTATTTCAGATCCCCCCGGTCGAGACTGTTATTTGAATTAAGCTTAGATTACCCATGTATGAGTCACAACCACATCTTCAGTTTTGTAGACACCGTGAAGAGTCGGTGGTTGAGTGTGAAATTGTAGGCTGCACCAGAATCTGGAAGAGGCATTGCTTACCAAAAGTTGTTCTAGGCATCTTGGGAGCTCCAACGCTCCATCACCGTTAGCCTGTCATACATACACTTTTTTAAAGTTAATGAAAGTATCAATAATGCTCAGAGAAACATAAGATGAATGGGATGTGTGTGTGGAAGTGTACCTCCTCAAGAGCCAGCGAGGCTGAATCTTTCTTGGTGAGTGTAAACGGTGCAGGAGACATGAAACCACCCATTTTTCTAGAATAAACCGATGATCCTAATTCTACACAGGAAATCAGTTTCGTGGGTCTTCACAAAGGCATTTGAAGAGATATTAGTAGGGACGTGCTAAAATGATATAGTATTTGCGGAAATAGGAGGATAGAGTTATGGTTACCTGGTTGGTAGACTTGGATACGTGTAAAGATCCCCAATTTTCACAATTTCTTTCTTCTGAATCCCTCCTGTTGTCTGAACACACTTCAGATAGCGTGTATGAGATGCTGGATTTGAGGTTCAGCTCTCACCTATTTATAGGGATACTTGTGTTTTTTCTGTTAGCAAATGCTTCAGGTTTTGATAGTAAAGAAAGGTAGACCGAGAGATTGGGGAGGTAAAGAGTTTAATGTACATGGGACACTGAGTGCAGTGATTGAGAGAGTAATGGATCTTCATCGGAGGGTGAGAAAGAGTAGGAAATCAAGAGATAGGGGACACTTGAGAGTTATATCAAAAAGAAAATGATTGCAGTGTTTCATATGGTGACGGTCTAGCGTCTGAGGAGAGAGTCCATATGACCTAATTGACTCCTAGCTTAAATGCGGATTTTTTTTATTATGGGCTTCTTAGCCCAATATCATTAATTACTATGGCTTTGATCCGTTCTTAAACATGAATGTTTACATAATGAGCTTTTTAACTAATAAAATGACCCAACGAATAATCGTCGCTCTCATCTAGGATTCAACGGGAAATTATTAAGTTATGTAGATCCCACCTAGAGAGGAGAAAAGTGATGACATGGAGAGGCTATATGGAGAGAAAAATGTGGTATTATATATTATGGCTTTGATCCGTTCTTAAGCATAAATCTTGACATAATGGGCTTTTTAGCTAATAAAATGATCCAACAAATAATCGTCACTCTCATCTAAGATTCAAGGGGAAATTATTAAGTTATGCAGGTCCCACCGAAAGAGGAGAAAAGTGATGACGTGGATAGGCTATATAGAGAAAAATGTGTGGCATTATATATATGATTATATATTATGGCTTTGATCCGTTCTTAATCTTTACATAATGGGTTCTTTAGCTAATAAAATGACCCAACAAATAATCATCACTCTCATCTAAGATTCAAGGGAAAATTATTAAGTTATGCAAGTCCCACCCAAAGAGGAGAAAAGTGATGACGTGGATAGGCTATATAGAGAAAAATGTGTGGCATTATATATATGATTGCTAACATTACGAAATCTTTCAAATTTAAATGTGTGACATGATTACCAATAAATTGTCTTATTTCAGATTTATTTTATAATTAAAAATAATTAAAAACATATAACTGAAATTCAATCGTGTTTTTAATAGTTTATATAAATGTGATGCCATCCATGGCTTCTTTACCATTTTTTTTGTTTCTGCTATGAAACCAATGTATGCACAATTGACTGTGAAATCTAAATATGGTTTTCATAGCTTTTTAGTCTCATCACGTGAATATTATGATAAACAACATATTATTCTTTTAGTAGTATGAAAAACTTCATTTTCTTAAGTATAAGTATCTATAGTGTTAAAATAGAAGTCATGACTTCTTTCATGTGTGAGTTTTTAGTTTGGACCATCTTTAGAAATTTTATTAAACTTTGCATAACATAATTATAATATATTTTCATATCTTTTAATTTTTATTTGATATACAAATAAATATTTTGATGAAAATTCTAGAAAATCTTTTAATCTTTTATAATTTTTTTAAATATATTTTTTAAAATTAGTTAATTAAAATTTTAATTCATTTTTAATTATCAGGCACTGTGTAGATCCGAGCAATGTCCATAAATTTCCATTCAATTTTTTTGTTGATGTTACTTGCATGACCTTTCACATTTTGAGACAAATGCCAGATGCAATGTGCAAGGTGAGCCATCAAAAATACATTAGCTATGACATTGATGAGACTTCCATTTTTGTCACTCATAAACACCAACTCTGATGAATCTGGCACAACAGTTTTGAAACATCTCGAAAACCCAACTCCAGCTGTCCTTATTCTCACCATCTAGCACACCAAAAACTAAAGTATAGTGGTGTCGATTAGGATCTTGGGCCGTTGCAAAAACGCGTACACCACCATATCCATTTTCAGAAAAGTAGCATCCACGGTTACAACTTTTCTTATCACTTTAAAACCTTCTATGCTAGCTCCCAGAGCGATGAACAAGTACTTGAATATGTCTCAATCATTCAATTTTACACTGGTGATTGTCTAATGATTGATCTTCTCTAATATGTAAAAATAAGAATACATCTGATAACTTTCTTCGGGAGTCCCACGCAACATGCTTACAGCTTCGTTTTTACCTCTCAAAGCAGTAGAGTATGATATATTTACACCTAATTTTGTCCACACAAGAGCCTTGATACTGCTAGGAGGAGGAGTTTCCATTTGGCCTGGATCATCATCATGCAATAGATATGTAACTAGTTGTGGCGTGCCTTTCCTCTTTTAGCTGCAATTACTCTGACTTCCATGCAAGTATGTATACATCTTGTTGTACGTTCTAATAGAGAACATTTTAGGAGTTTTTAATCTTCGCATCCCGTAGTCTCCATTTAAATCATTACTTAAGACATTTTAGCACTAATCGCTCGTTATCCAATTTGACCATATTAAACCCAAAAGTTTTCTTACATGCACCTCTATCCACCACTCCGTACACTGTTTTTTTTTTTACTAGAAACTCTTGTTGTATTTCAAACCCAAATGTTAATATTTTTTGACTAAGAGTATTTTTAAAAAATGGTACTTAACTTATGATATATTTAGTAATTTCTCCTAGATTAAAGTTGGATGGATTTTAATATTAGTCACAAGTGAGATAACTTTAGATTAAACTTGGTTTAATTTAAGTATACTAGTTACTGTATAAATTATATGTGAAACATGTTTTTATATTTAGTTACAATATAGTCCAAATTTAAAACATGTCACAATAAATTTCAAACAATACTCTAAATTAATAGATTAGATGCAAAAACACATATTCAAAGAAACAAAGGAGCTTCGCACACAAAATCCAAACAATGTGGGAAAACTATATCCGCAACAGAAAGCAAAATCGGCTAAAACCAGATCTTAAGGGAAAATCAGTTTGATTATTATTAAATGTAAAAACAATATATGTGTCTAGACCTAAACGTTTGTGTGCAATATGCTCAAATGCAAGTATGTATGTGTATATAGTAAAGAGACACATAGAATTTGTTAATGGTGTTCATTTCCTACATCTCCGCGACCACATCCAGAACTCATTCACTATCAAATGCTGCAACAAACCATAGCTATATAACTTCCAACACACACACACAAGTGCCTAACCACTCTTACCTAGATTTACAATAAAGAGCAACTATTACTCACTATATTTTCCGACGAGTATAGTTCTCTATAACAGAACTACCAATAGATCTCTCAACTGTCTAGTAGGACGATGTCACACACTTACATGTGCATTTTAAATAAACCTTAGACGTGTGACTCTTGATGTCTACCTCCTAATTATACTTCAACCGACTAAATCCTAAATTCTTCAAATCCACTAATCTTCAATTCTTCATATTAGTTGGCCTCTTCTTCAACTAAAGCCCACATGAACTCAAAGTCCACGTTGTCTTCTTCTTTTTTTCTTCTTGCGTCTTCTTAGAAATACTCCGATACTCAACAGCACCTTGGAAACAATCAAGCGTAACATTTCTTATGTCAATTAGAGTTCTACAACTCTACTTGTGTGTACTTATCTTCCACATTATGTTTTGGCTCACACTACTGTTTCTTATAGTTCACACAGTATTTCACTAAAAATTGAGATAAAAAACAAAAGATATTTGGTAGGATTCTCTCTAAAGAATGAAGATGAGAAAAAAGAGAGAATTAGTTTTTTTTTGTTATTTTGTTTTTGTTACTTTTTCTATGTTTAAGTTTATGGCTAAAAAAAAAACTCATAAGATTCTCATGAAAATATTTTAGATGAGCTCTTTTTTCTTATATTTTTTTCTGTTTGTTCTTAAATTTTTCTATTTATATTATTTTATTTTATTTTATTTAAGTCACTGTTTGTTGACTAAAATTTTCTCTAAGCTCAAATTTATTATTCAGTATTAGTAATTTGTTTTTTTTTTCTGTTTTTACATATAGTTAAATTGTTTTTGTTATAAATTAATATTCTAAAACCTTTATTAATATTATGTATTAACTATTGGTTGTAGGTTTTATACTTTTTAGTTTGAACTTAAATTTTCTAGTCAGAAAAAATGTTTTTGTGGAAATGAATTTTTAAATTTTTGTTGGTTTGGGTTTTATATTACGTGAAGAAACGGTACTATAAATATATATTTTTTGTATTTTTGAATATTCTATATTTTAAATATTCATGTTTTAAATTAAATTATGTATTTACACTAAAAATATTATTTGTTAATAAAAATAAATGCTAAAGTTTTGTTTTGATTGAAAATATAATATTTATTAAAAATAATTATGGGTTATTAATTTTGTTGTTAGTAAATTTAGTTTAAACAATAGATGAAAGTTTTGGAATAGTTCACTAAATTTCAAAATAAATAATTTTTTTTGTAGATGTCAAGTTGTTAGCCAAGTTTGTGTGTACATCTAAAAGGTGCATACAAATGGTCTATCTATATGTCTTATCCACATGGACCACTTGGGTGTTGTTCGTTTCTATATTTCGTTTATGCATCTGGGTGAAACATCTCAATGCGACTATGTTTGTTTGCTTTTAATTTTTTAAACTTGCATCTGCATCAAGATTCACTTGTTACTAAAATGACAAAAATAGATATGTTTTATCTTTTATGATTTTGGCGAGAAAATGCATTTTATGGTTTTAATGGAAAAATGTGATTTACAGTTTTGGCGGAAAGTTCCTTTTTGCGGGTTTTGACGTAAAATTACGTTTTAGGGTTTTGGTCAAAAGTACATTCTACGGTTTTAACGGAAAAATATGTTTTGGGATTTTGGGGGGACCATACGTTTTAGTAGGAAAATGCTTTTTATCGTGAAAGTACGTTTTGGTAGGAAAATGCGTTTTTGCGATTTTGGGGGAAAACACAATTTACAACTTTAGCGGAAAAATGTGTTATGTCAGTTTTGGCGGGAAAATGCATTTTTACGATTTTAGCAGAAAATTGTGTATTTCAATTTTGGCGGGAAAATGCATTTCTACGATTTTAGCAGAAAAATGTATTTTTGCGAGAAAATGAGTTTTGGTGGAAAAATGTGTTTTCGTAGTCTTGGCCGAAAAAACGTTTTTTGTTGTTTTGGCGGAAAAGTGTGTTTTTACGGTTTTGGCAAGAAAGTGCGTTTTAGCGGAAAAAATGTGTTTTGGCGAGAAAATGTGTTTTAGCGGAAACATACGTCTTGGTAGGAAAGTGCATTTTTGTGGTTTTGGCGAGAAAGTGCGTTTTAGTGGAAAATGAGTTTTTTTTTTTGTGGTTTTGATGGAAAGTGCGTTTTTGTAATATTGGCGGAAAAGTATATTTTTGTGGTTTTGGCGGAAAAATGTGTTTTGTGATTTTGGAGGAAAATTATGTTTTTAAGGTTTTGTGAAAAAAAATCGATTTTACGGTTTTGACAAAAAAAAATAGAATTTTCATAAAAATATGATTTTTTGTTTGAAAATAATATCTAATTTAATGATATTAAATTTAAAAACCATTTTTAATTTAAAAATTATTTTTGTCATTTATCATATTGGAATGAACTAGATGCATCGAGATGCATCTTGAAAACTCACCATCATTTGGGTGAGAATTAGATATGAGTTTCTAAAAATACAGTTACGTGATGCATCTGGATGTTGCATTTTAATGCACTAAACGAATATTGATTTGCATATTCACCTAAATAGATCACTGGGTGAGCTAACCAAGAACACTAAACTCTGGATGAGGTGACAACATGAGAAAAAAATCATACTTTGTATAATACGTTATCTTGTTTTTACTGATACTGTAAATTTTATTTGAAATAAATACGGATTTTGTAATAAATTTGTTTGCCAAAAATAAATAAAAATTCAAAAGTCCTCTTGCCACAAGTGTGAGAAGTAATAGAGGCCCCTAATAAGGTGAGCCCAAATACTTTTCCACCATACTCTCGCCGGAAAATCCAATAGAATGTTGACTGATGTGTAGAAGCGGATAATGTCTCTGAGGATAAAACTAGTGGTGGATAAGTTCGTGGAGGAGCTAAAGCAAGCTCTTGACGCCGATATACAAGATCGGATCATGAAGGAGAGGGAGATGCAGAGCTATATCGAGGAGCGAGAGCGCGAAGTCGCAGAACGAGAAGCCGCCTGGAAAGCCGAGCTCTCTCGCCGCGAGGTGAATTGAATTGTTAGGGTTTTGAGAAATTGAACTGTTTGGTGTGATGCTGAATTTTTGGAATTGTTACAGACGGAGATTGCTAGACAGGAAGCGAGGTTGAAGATGGAGAGAGAGAATCTGGAGAAGGAGAAGAGCGTTCTCATGGGGACGGCGTCGAACCAGGATAATCAAGACGGAGCTCTCGAGATCACTGTCAGTGGTGAGAAGTATCGGTGCCTTAGATTCTCCAAGGCAAAAAAATGAGGACATAATACAGTGTTTGATTGGTGTGTGCTCTTGCATTTTGTGGTACTTAGATTTGGTGTCCAACATGGAAGGAAATATATGTCTGCCTTTCTTTTGTTTGCACATTGTCTATTCAAGGTTTAGATGTTGGCGTTTAAATTTAATTTAGATCAGTGATAAGGTCTAGATAGCTTGTCATTTGTCAAGTTGTAGTAGATAAGTTTCCATGTGACTTTCGTTGTGATACTGGAAATGTTTTCTCTGTATCCTTGAGCTTTTGCTTCTGAAGAATTGATTACCTTAAGAGGTTCTCCTGGGTCCAACAAGGTATCGGTATTTTGCAACAGTAGATAGCTGCAGGGAACAGAAACTCCAGCATATATATATATGGTATCAACATTCAGATCACAGCCACAAGCATCATCATTTTTTGGGTGAACAGGGTCACTGGCTCACTGCAACAGGTACCCTTTACAGTCATAGTGAACCAACCAAACACTAGCAAGTTTCCAAAAAAGTTTGCTTAAGCAAATATCTTGTCTAAAATCGAGAACAGGTTTTTAGAGATGAAAGTGTCACATCGGTAGTTGCAAGGGATCCTTAGTAGTATATAAAAAAGATAGGCCAATCTACTTATCGACAATTAGTTTTAAGTTAGAAGTCCATCTAGTTTAACATAGTGTTAGAGCCCAATCCAACCTGATCTATTATCGATCCAATCCAAAACTTGCCCATCGATCGAGGAGACGTATTAGTGACAAAAATCTCACATTTGTAGTTGCAAGGGATCCTTAGTAGCATATAAAAGAGATGTGTCAATCTATTTATAGCCAATTGATTTTAATTTGAAAGTCCATCTAGTTTAACATATGTGGCATGGCTTCCACTCCATCTTAAGCAACTGGTTTGATTTATGTACGTCTACCTCAAAATGGTTCACTTGGATTGGCTAAAAAGACAACTCGTGACACTGTTACCACGTCTTTGAAATCCAAAAACCGTAACTACTTTACTTCCTGATCTCTGTCTGTTCTCGTTTGTGGAAACAAATACCACAAAGTTTGGAGCTTGGCTACTATCTGATTTAAAATACAAACAAAAACAGGAAGCCAGAAGTGACACCAGTCTCCCGTCAGACATAATCGTGTGGTGGTGAAGAGACCACTCTAGCTTCAGACATTTAATCGGGTGAATATGGAGATGGTTCCGTTTCCACTAATACCAAAGCCAATAGAAGTAAACTACAGGGCTTGCACCATTCCTTACAGATTCCCTTGTGATAATCCCAAGATAGCCACTCCCACTGAGATCTCCTGGATCAACGTCTTCGCCAACTCCATCCCTTCTTTCAAGTTCTTTCTCTCTTCCTCTTTTAGTTTAGAATCATTTGTTAGCCACTTATTATTCATGTTCATCAAGTCAGATCAAGCTTTGATTTTGTTATCAGTTATTGCTTTTCTTACCCTCATTATATCATGAATTCTCAGGGAACTGCTGTCATTGGTAGTTGTAGCGTTGACTTATCTGGGTTTTTCAAAAACTTTGACTTAGGAGTTGCTTCTGAAAGCTTATAGGAAACAGATTAACTAGAAACTCCCCATACATCTCAGTCTTCTAAAGCTGTTTTATTTGCAGGAAACGAGCAGAAAGCGATACAACTGTGCCAGATGCTCCTGCAAGAGCTCAACAATTTGCAGAAAGGTACATGTTTTTGTATGGTTTTGGTATTTTACTCAAGGTTTGGTTCCTAAGAAATCTTTTGCTAGTGTACCTTCATAAGGTAGACGAGTTTTGGTTCCTGCTTGTTTTTGTGTGTTTTATCATAATTTCAGAAGTACCTTGAAGTATATGCTAGGCAGAGATAGTGTTTATGCCTTTCTTTAATATATCAATCTTACTTTGAATATGGAAGATATGGGGGAATCCTAGAAGACTGGAAGAAAGATCCAGAGAGCCATGGCGGACCACCAGATGGCGTTGTAAGTCAGAAGGGCCACTTGAATTGTATGATCTTCTTTCATCTGGTGTAGTGATTAGCTTTGTTTACATGGAGCATTATGGTTTGTTTACAGAGTCTTGGCCGAGTTCGTGAGCATATGCTCAGAGAGTTAGGGTTCGTGGACATATTCAAGAAAGTGAAGGTATGAGAGGTCTTGAGGTTTTGAGATAGCCCACTCCTCTTATACTCTCTATCTCTGTTTAAATGTGTTCATTTTCAATGATGGATGAGAATAGGATGAAGAGAATGCAAAGGCTATATCTCTGTTTCCTGAAGTTGTCAGTCTGAGTGATGCTATTGAAGATGAAGGAGAGCGTTTAGAAAATTTGGTGAGAGGGATGTTTGCTGGTAACATCTTCGATCTTGGTTCTGCTCAGGTAATCTCTTTTCATGTACAAACGCCGGTTTCTCTTACAAGAAGCATGTCTTCGCTAACGGACTCTTGTATTTTTGAAGCTTGCTGAGGTGTTTTCAAGAGATGGTATATCTTTCTTGGCTAGCTCTCAAAACTTGGTTCCACGGCCATGGGTCATTGATGACTTGGACAGCTTCCAAGCCAACTGGATCAAGAATCGCTGGAAGAAGGTTACTCCTTTGTTTTGCTGCTTTGTTCATACTTGAGATGAGAGATGGAGACCGCTTGACAAAACCCATTGTTTGGTCTCTCGTTTTCATGACAGGCAGTGATTTTTGTTGACAACTCTGGTGCAGACATCATTTTGGGTATACTGCCGTTTGCAAGAGAGATGCTTCGTCGAGGAATGCAGGTTCTTTTTTCATTCTTTCCACTATTGATGCAGAGTATATATTCTAAAACTGTGATATATCTTCATCTTTCCCCATTTAAAGGTGGTGCTGGCTGCTAACGATCTGCCAGCTATCAACGATGTAACATACACCGAGCTTACAGAGATCTTGTCACAGGTAAACTGAATGGAGTGATTCGTGATACTTTAAAAGAAGGTAATTCTGATTTATTAGTCATGATTTACCAGTTGAAGGATGAAGATGGCCAATTAATAGGCGTCGATACTTCAAAGCTTCTGGTAGCAAATTCAGGGAGCGACTTAGCGGTAAGAGAAATGGATTTTGTTCATTAGATTCTTGAGTTTTTGTTTACATTCTCCCTCTTGAAAATACGTTTCAGGTTATAGATCTGTCAAGAGTGTCAAAGGAACTTGCTGACATTTCAGCTGATGCAGACTTGGTCATCATAGAAGGCATGGTAAGTATCAATTTATAGTGTGAAAGTGAAGCGCAATTGAATAAGTATTTTTAACTAGTCTTGGCTTTGTTAACTGTGTGGATTGTTGGCTGTTTCTCATGATCAGGGTCGTGGAATTGAGACTAACCTTTATGCTCAGTTCAAATGTGATTCTCTGAAGATCGGAATGGTAATAATTTTCAATGTGGTACTAGTGAAAAAAATTGTTATAAATGTTTCTTGCTTCTTTCTTCTTACTTATGTGGCATCCTTTTGTTATATGCAGGTGAAGCATATTGAAGTAGCAGAGTTTCTTGGTGGCCGGCTTTATGACTGTGTTTTCAAATACAATGAAGTTCAGAGTTAATTTTATCTCAGTAGTAATCTTCTCTCTGACTTCTCCCCAACAGTGATTATTTTTTTTAATTGAGAATTGAGATTCGTGCTGCTTTATAGTTGGGTATCTCAGGTTTCAAATTTTAAGAACATTAACCAATAAAGTCGTGGCGTAGTTGTCTTTGCGTTTGTGGGTTATATGTTTCCTTAAATCTGAAAGATCTTCTGGTGATCCATAGTCGCAGCAGGTAAGAATCTACCATACTGTTTGAACCGAGTTTGATTACTACCAATTCGAGAAAGCTGTACAGGGTTAAACCGAAGCAAAGTATAGAAGAGCAGATTCTTATCATTTCAAGTAAAGATTTGTTGGTCAGTTAAGACGTCAACTAAAAGAGACTAAGAGAAACCATGGAAGCAAAATAACTGTTGAGAATTTTTAGATTCAGAACAATCTCACGACAAAAGATGATTAAAGATCAAGGCAAATACAATGATAAAAACTCTGACAATGGATAAAAGTGATAGAGTTAACCGAAGATCTATTAGAACTAGGAATTGATGTTTGTCAAACAACTATTCCCTCTCACCAGTCGAAGATATCGCAGAGAATCAACCTTTCAACTAAAAATGAGAAACTGAGTTTACAGAGAATTCAAGATGAAGAGGATTACAAACGCTTTTCTGAATGAAAACGTTAAAGAAACTCGAAACAGAGTATATACAAGACGTTTGTTTCTGTAACAAACTTATTGATCATCAACTGTACACGTGTCGTCATCTCTCTCTTCTCCTTATTCAAATTCTAGCCGCCATTCTTTTACTTGCTTCTCACTCTTCTCTCTATTCCCATATCAAATTCTTCCCCTCCAAAAAACCTTGACCTCAAGGTTTAAACGCAGGGAACTTTCTCTCCATATCGAATAAGTACTCCCATGTAGCTTCAACATTCGATTCATTAGTCCATTTGATTAACACCATAGTAGCAGGACGACCTTGTCTCTGTACCATCTTCCTCTCCAAAACCGTCTCAGGTTCTCGTGACAAAACATCATTGCTCACTCTAGGCAATTCCGTAGCAACCTGAATGTTTCCAACCAGTTCCTTTAGCTGTGAAACATGGAAAACTGGGTGGATTAAAGATGTTGCCGGAAGATGTAACTTGTAAGCCACTTTGCCGCATTTATCAATGATCTTGTATGGCCCAAAGTACTTTGGAGCTAATTTCTGATTCCCCCGTATCACTAAGGACTTCTGTCGGTAGGGTTGGAGCTTCACAAAAACATAGTCACCGATGTCAAAACTACGATCAGTTCTGTGAAGATCTGCATTTTGTTGCATACAGTGCTGAGCCCTCAAAAGATGGAACTTGAGAATTAGGATCATATTTTCTCGCTCATGCAATGTCTTGGCTACCACTGCTACCTTAGATTCTCCAGGAAGATAAGGCAAATGAACTGGTGGAGGTTGGCCGTACACTGCTTCAAACGGCGTAAGCTGAGTCGATGTATGGAAATTAGTATTGTACCAATACTCAGCTAAAGGAATCCATTTGGACCATAGATGAGGACGATCACTGCACATACATCTCAGGTACGTTTCCAGACAACGATTCACCACTTCTGTTTGTCCATCACTCTGAGGGTGATATGCGGTTGAAAAATTGAGAGCAACACCCTGGAGAGACATCAATTCTTTCCAAAACTCGCTCAAGAACACTGCATCACGGTCACTCACAATTGTTATTGGTAACCCATGTAAACGGAAAATATTATCCAGAAATGCTTGAGCTACTGTTAAAGCAGAGTAAGGATGTGAAAGACACATGAAGTGAGCTGCTTTAGTTAGCATGTCGACAACCACCAGAATTACTGATTTCCCAAAAGAAGAAGGGAGACCATCAATGAAGTCCATAGAAATATCCGTCCATATACTCTCAGGGATCGGTAATTGTTATAAAAATCCTGGTGAAGCCGTATTATCATACTTACACGTCTGACAAACTCCACATTCCCGAATGTAAGCTTGTACCTCCTTCGATAAACCTTTCCAGTAAAATAAGCCTTTGACCCATTGCATTGTTGCATCTCTTCCAGAATGACCACCTACACCAGATCCATGTAACCATTGTAGGATTTTTTTCTCTCAATCCCCTGATTGCAGGAACCACAATTTTACTCTTCCTTCTCAACACATTTTGATTCCATGAATAAAATCGTTTTGCTTTTGGATCAATCTTGAGTTTATCAATAATCTCTTTCAGCTCAGTGTCAGTTGAATACCCCTCTTGGATTTCTTTCATAAGATCACATTCCAATACTGACATTGCCATATGAAGAATCTCTGCACCATCTACACGGGATAGAGCATCCGCTGCAACGTTGTCCTTCCCTTGTCGATACTGTATTTCATAGTCAAACTCAAGTAATTTAGGAAGTCATTGTTGCTGTATTGGTGTGTTCAACCTTTGTTCCAAGAGGTACTTGAGACTCTTCTGATCCGTTTTAATCACGAAATGTCTGGTGATCAAATAATGTCTCCACTTCTGTACCGAAAATACCACTGCCAATAGCTCTTTCTCGTATATAGAAAGATGAAGTTGTTTTTTTTAAGATGCCTATTAATGTAAGCTAAAGGGTGGCCTTCTTGCATAAGAACAGCCCCTATACCAGTGCCACATGCATCTGTTTCCACTACAAATGGTTTATCAAACTGAGGTAATGCCAATACGGGAGCTTCGCATAAAGCTTGTTTTAACTCAACAAATGCATTTTGTGCTTCTTCAGACCACAAGAAAGCTTCCTTCTTGGTTAACGCAGTCAATGCCGTGCTATTGTGCCAATGCCTTTGAAAAATCTTCTATAATAACCTTCTAACCCAAGAAATCCTCTCAACTGTTTTAAAGTTCCCAGTTGAGGCCAATCAGCAACTGCTTTGATCTTGTTAGGAGCTGTTGAGATGCCTTTCTCCTCAATATACTGTCCAAGGTACTCCACCTTATTGGTTGCAAACACACACTTGCTCTCTTTAGCATATAATTTGTTCTTCCTCATCACCTCAAATACTCTCCGTAAATGATCCATATGTGAATTCCACGAGTTACTATAGATCAGGATGTCATCGAAGAAGATCAAGACAAACTTCCGTAAGAACTCTCTGAAGACTGCATTCATCAAACTCCGAAATGTAGCAGGGGCATTTGTAAGCCCAAATGGCATCACCAAGTATTCGTAGTGACCACTGTGGGTTTTGAAAGCAGTTTTATGTATATCATCAACATCCATTCTCACTTGATGATATCCAACACGTAAGTCTATCTTGGAGTAAATTACCGAACCACCCAACTCATCCATTAAATCCTCAATAAGTGGTATTGGAAATCTATCTTTGATCGTCATATCATTTAGTCCTCTGTAATCTACACAAAGTCGCCAAGTTCCATCTTTCTTTTTTCACAAGGACGACCGAAGATGCATAAGGGCTACAACTTGGTTGAATAGTTCCACTTTTCAACATATCTTGAACCATCTTATCTATCTCATTCTTCTGATATAATGCATACCTGTATGGTCTTTGATTGATTGGATTAGCTCCTTCCAACAATGGTATCTTATGGTTATGGTTTTTCCGGAATGGTGGAAGTGTCTTTGGTTCTAAGAAAATGTCTGCAAACTCTGTTAAGAGTTGTTGTATTGCAGGTGCATTCTTATTTGATTCAGTTAATACTTCCACATTGTACAGCTCCGCTTCACTCTCTTGAGTTCGTTCATAAGCATATATCATCGACAACTGAGGTTCTGAATCCTTAAGTTTGATGATCTTTGATGCTTTTGATTCACGAAACGATCCTTGATGTATACCATTCAGAGTTACTTTCTTCGTGCTCGACTTAAACTGCATCACCAGCTTATCAAAATCCCATGTGATAGGACCCAAGGTTCGCAGCCATTGAACTCCCAGTACCATGTCACAATTTCCCAAGGTAATGACCATAAAGTCTGCTTGAAATATATGGTTCTGAAAATTCCAGTTCATCTTCTCAATTCTACCCTTTACTTTTAACTGTCCCCCATCCGCTATTGTGACTCTTGTGAAGCCCGGTGGTTTTATCTTACAACCCAATCTTTCAGGCACTCTAGTGTCTAAGAAGTTGTGTGTTGAGCCAGAGTCTATCAACACAAAGATTGGTCTTTTCCCGTGATTTCCTTTGACTTTCATCATAGAGTAATATGTAACTCCCGCAATTGCATTGACTGATATATGGGCAAAATCACAATCTTCTTGTTGTTCGAGTATTGCCCTGACTTCCTGGTCCTCACTTTCTCCTTCTTCTTCGTTTACATCCAGTAAATAGAGTTGAGCCTTTTTATGAGTTAAGTAGTGAGCAGGTGAGAACTTCTCATCACAAAAGTAAGAAAGTCCCTTAGCTCTTCTATCACTCATCTCAGCTGGAGATAAAAACTTTCGCGGTTGTATGATTGAGTTCTTAACCTTTTCATCATTGTTAAAACTCCCTGCTTTCACCTCTCCTTCCTTCTTGTTATTGGCCATGTTCTTGATGAATGTACTTTTCGATCCTGACCAAGCATTTTGCTTCTTAGGATGTGTCATCTCATATAATCTTCCTAGAACATAGCACTGACGTACTGATTGAGGTTGAAACATTCTCACGTGCATCGGTGTATCCGTTCTCAATCCAGCCAAGTACGCGCACTGATCAAGTATTGTTCTGGCAGCCTAACTCTTGTTCTTATGACCTCGAACTTCTCATTATACTTCTTCAAATCTCTCCTTCAGTAACAGACGATATGATTTCCAATCCAACAACAAATCTATACCCAGGTCCGACTGGATTAATGCTTGATGCCAAGTAGAAGCAGGTGCATCAAAATGAATTGATGAAATTCTCGCTTTCAGATCATCCGGAGTTCCATCAATCACAAAAATTCCTCTACCATTCTCAAACCTTATCACCATTGAAACGAGGAAAATCCAGGCGACCTACTCTCTTCATACCATTATAATGAGGAATCATACCGGATTTGGATGAACGATGATGATCGGTGATTGTATTATGCACTTCCGGTGTGCCTGATACTCCTGACGTTGTTTCTCGCTAAGATCGTTCTTTTCCGTTGATCGCTTTCTCCGTCTTCTCCGATATAACTCGATTTGCTTCGAATATATCCATGACGCTCTTATCAAGTTTGTTGTTTTTGCTCCGCGATCTTTTCTTCCATACACTCAAGTTGTGATCCCATAGATTCCGTCGTTTCACGCACCACCGCTTCCTTTAACATTTGCTGAGCTCTCGTTTCCGCCATCGAATCCGAGGATGACGAAGCTCTGATACCTTTGATAGAGATAAACCGAAGATCTATTAGAACTAGGAATTGATGTTCCTCAAACAACTATTCCCTCTCACCAGTCGAAGATATCGCAGAGAATCAACCTTCCAACTAAAAATGAGAAACTGAGTTTACAGAGAATTCAAGATGAAGAGGATTACAAACGCTTTTCTGAATGAAAATGTTAAGGAAACTCGAAACAGAGTATATACAAGACGTTTGTTTCTCTAACAAACTTATTGATCATCAACCGTACACGTGTCGTCATCTCTCTCTTCTCCTTATTCAAATTATAGCCGCCATTCTTTTACTTGCTTCTCACTCTTCTCTCTATTCCCATATCAAAAAGTTTTAAACAGATTCAGGTGGGAACAAGACCTTACTTAGTCCATTCGGTAAACAATCAAAGTTTGTTTTGATCTGGCAAGTGGACAAAGCTCTGGAAAGCACTAAGCAAATATCCTTAGCTTTTTCAAACTTCATCCTGATGGTGAGAGTCTGTAGATTAGGACACTTGTTCAGCAGTCCACGCAAGCAATACCCTGAGATCGTTGTAATAGATAAATGAAACAGGGAAAAAATAAAACATCTGAAAAAAAACCGATTTAGCCATTTACCAGTTCCAATCTTCTTTAAAAGATTAAAAAAAAAATCTCATGAAAAATATCTTCATATTCAACAAGATTCTAATTTAATGTTATAAACCATTTGATGTGGATGCAATAACCATTGGTTTTGTGTTTTCTTTTTCTTTGTTAGATTAGGAATTGTTATCTTTCTATTTATCTTATGACGATCTATTTGGAACCTCTATTCTATTATCAATAAGAATATACAATCCCCCTCATTACTTTTACAACACATTATCAGCACGATAAGTCTCTCATAAACCCTAAGCTAAAAATCGATCCCCATATACAAAAAGTCAGCCGTCAATAACCCTAACCCTAATCTCATCGATTCAATCCCATCATCTCTCTACAATCCGATCTAAACTTCCTGCAACAATAAGGACACCCGATCAGCTCAAACTCACCATCCGATCAACTCAAATCCACCACCCGATAGGAACCACCATCCGTGTACAACCGATCACCGATAGCTCCACGATCCGTGTACACCCGATCCGTGTACACCTAATCCGTGTACACCCGACTGCAATCACCCGTGTACACCCGATCCGTGTACACCCGATCCGTGTACACCCAATCTGTGTACACCCGACTGCAATCACCCGTGTACACCCGATTCGTGTACACCCGATAGCAACCACAAACACACCCCATCAATCAACTCCATGCACACACACCAGCGCCACCCGATAGCACTAGGACCACGACCCAATATCTCCCTGCACCGCGACCAGCCTGCGATCAGTCCCACAACCCGCGACAAACTCGGTGGTCCGTCCAACCCGATCTGAGGTTAACGGTAACCCTAAAAACCCTAATTTTATAAAATCAATCGTAGATCTTTGCTAGATTGTTGGATAGTATAGAGAAATTCATCCTGATCATATAGGGTACGAATCCATTGATTGTTTTGATTGTTGATTGATTGTTTGAATAAAAATCACATAGAAACCGGGTGCTAGGTTGTTAATCAAATTTAAACCCTAATTCGATTAGGTTTGCTAGTAAGAATCAATATGCCGATTGTCATGATTGTTTTGATTGCTTGATTGTTTGATCACCTATAAACTACTTGTTAGGATTGTTAATGAAACCAAATGATTATTTTGAATGATCCGACCACATGGTACATGACATAATCAAATTGATTAAACCGACCATAAACTATTAGGTTGTTAGACTGAATCAACCATATGATTTGTTAGGTTGATAGATTGCATTGCATCATTCTCGTACTGGCCAAATGGCACTGCATCATGCATAAAACCGGCCACATGAATATTGTTTGATTGTTTGCCCATTGTATTGATTGAAATTGAACTTAGAAAACCCTTATGTTAGGTTGATAAAATTTGAATTCTAAATCCCATTATCATATGATTTCAGATGTCAAAAATCAATAAATTGGAATATGTTGCCCTAAATCTCTCTGGAGATAATTACCTTCAATGGGCGCTTGATACCAAGATCATCCTAAAGTCTAAAGGGCTCGGTGAAAGTATCATAGATGACAATAATGTCAGTGAGAAAGATCGATACAGAGCCATATTAATAATTAGCCATCACTTGGCGAAGAGTCTTAAAGATCAGTACTTAACGATTGAAAATCCTCTTGAGCTTTGGACAGAGCTGAAAAGCAGATATGATCACCAAAGAACGGTGATCTTACCAAAGGCTCTTTATGATTGGAGGAACCTAAGGATCCATGACTATAAGTCCGTGGACGAATATAATTCAACACTGTTTAAGATTGTTTCAAAATTGAAACTGTGTGGAGAGACCATTACGGATAAGGATATGCTTGAGAAAACCTTTTCCACTTTCCACACAAGCAATGTGTTGCTACAACAACAGTATCGTGAGAAAGGCTTCACGACTTATGCTAATCTTATTTCTTGTTTGCTACTTGCTGAGAAGAATAATGAATTACTAATGGAAAACAGTGAAATGAGACCTCCAGGATCCACACCATTACCTGAAGCACACGCAGCCACTGATGCTGAGAAAGAGGCGAATCATGTCCATTCTAATGGCCATCACGGCCGAGGCCGTGGAAAATGGAATGGGCGTGGCCGCGGTCGAGGTTCTTATGGCCGCGGACAAGGAAACCAATATGGTCGAGACTATGGCCGAGATAGATTCCAAGGAAACTCGTTTGGACGAGGCCGAGGGAATTCATTCAAACCCCCACATTCGACCAAAATTAGTGTGCAATAGATGTGGTATGAGTAATCATTGGGCAAAAATTTGCAGGACTCCCAAACATCTTTGTGATCTCTATCAAGAGAATTTAAAGGGAAAGAATCCTGAAGCCCATATGACGATCCAAGATGATGGAAATGACTTTGATCATGAAAATGATGACTTAATGGAATATGAAACTTCAGACTGTCTTAAAGAAAGAAAAATGATTCCGACATTTGTATTCTTTGCTTGTTTTTATTTTTGAAATTTGATTTGGTGTTTTTCATTTATATGATTGTCATTTCATTAAAATTGTTTTGTTAAAACTTAATAATAAAGGAATGATTGAGGCCAACATTTAATAAAAGAGTCATCGAAAATTTCACTTTATGGCATGACCGGCTTGGCCATCCCGGTTCGACCATGATGTGTAAGCTGATACCAAACACTAGAGGCCATACACTTAAAGAAAAACGAATCATCCCTAAACACTTAACGTGTGCATCTTGTTCACAAGGGAAACTAATCGTTAGGCCATCACCAGTTAAGGTGACAAAGGAATCAATAAACTTTCTGGAAAGGATTCAGGGCGACATTTGTGGACCAATTCACCCACCTTGTGGGACATTTCGATATTTCATGGTCCTTATAGATGTGTCGACCAGATGGTCGTATGTATGCCTATTTTCGACCCGTAACTTGGCATTTGCAAGATTGCTCGCTCAGATAATAAGATTACGAGCCCATTTTCCAGATTTTCCTTTGAAGACTATACGTCTAGATAATGCTGATGAATTTACTTCTCAAGCATTCAATGATTACTGTATGTCCATGGGGGTGACATTGGAACACTCCGTGGCACATGTACATACACAGAACGGTTTAGCTAAATCATTTATAAAACACGTACAGCTCATAGCCCAACCATTACTCATGAGGTCGAGGTTGTCTGTTTCAGCGTGGGGACATGCGGTCCTTCATGCGGCCGAACTTATACGCATCAGACCATCAAGTGAACACAAATATTCCCTATCACAATTACTAAAGGGTTAAGAGCCAGACATTTCCCATCTCAAAACATTTGGCTGTTCTGATGGGAGTAAGCGCTATAAGGCGAGATTTGTTGTGAAGGGATTCCAACAAAAAGAAGGCATTGACTACACAGAGATATTATCTCCTGTAGTCAAGATGGTGACCATTAGAACGGTTCTTGGGCTGGTAGCACAAAAAGATTTGCATCTTTAGCAGATGGATGTAAAGACGGCATTTCTTCACGGTAATTTGGATGAAGAAATTTATATAAAGAAACCTGAAGGCTTTGAAGTCAAAGGAAAAGAAAGCCTTGTTTGCAAGCTTAAGAGGAGTTTGTACGACTTGAAGCAAGCTCCAAGACAGTGGTATAAAAGGTTTGACAACTTTATTAAAGGTGTCGGTTTCTTGAGGTGTGAGGCTGACCACTATTGTTACTTCAAGAGGTTTGAAGAGTCCTACTTGATATTGCTCCTATATGTGGATGACATGCTGATAGTAGGAGAAGACTTGCATGATATCAATAGGTTGAAGATGAAACTCTCAGAAGAGTTTGCGATGAAAGACCTTGGAGAAGCAAATATATTCTTGGGATGAGAATCAGTAGAAGCAATGACGGTTTTAAGCTATCCCAAGAGGAGTATGTGAAGAAATTCCTCAAGAGGTTTAACATGGATGACGCGAAGCCGGTCAATACTCCCCTCGCAAGTCATTTTCGGTTATCTAGAGACCAGTCTCCAAATACGGAAGAGGAGATGGCATGTATGGATAAAGTTCTATATGCTTCTGCTATAGGCAGCTTGATGTACGCGATGATATGTACAAGGCCAGACATTGCACATGTAGTTGGAGTCATTAGTAGATTTATGAGTAATCCAGGAAAAGAACATTGGGAAACCGTGAAGTGGATTTCAGATACCTGAAAGGGAATCCAAGCTTGTCATTATGTTTCACGAAGTCTGAGATGGCAAAGATATGTTGATGCTGACAATGGAGGTGACATTGACAGCACGAAGAGCACAACCGGGTATGTGTACACTTTTGGCGGCACTGCAATTTGTTTGGGTTTCAAAGTTGAAGAAAATTGTATCTCTATCAAGCTGTGAAGCTGAGTATGTTGCTGTAACGGAGGCAACAAAAGAGATGATGTGGTTACAGTCTTTTCTACAAGAGTTAGACCATGACCAAGGGAAAAGTGTTTTGTACTGTGATAGTAAGAGTGTTATCGATTGGCAAATAATCTGGTTTACCATGCTTGGACAAAGCACATACATCGACGGTCTCATTTCATCATATCAGTGTTAGAAGATGAAATGTTGGTGCTTGAGAAGATCCCAGGAAATTAGAATCCAGCAGACATGCTAACGAAGGTTGTGCCGTGTGAGAAGCTGAGGTTGTGTGCAATCTCAGTTGGCTTGTTGGAGTAATATGTCAGGAAGACCTTCTACATTGATCAAGGTGTGAAAACATATTAAAATCAGTCTTCAAGTGGGAGATTGTTAGTCAAAGATCACATGTTTATTGATGGACGGTGATGGACAGTGACAAGAGTGCAAAAAACAATCAAGAAATGTTGGCTCCAATAATGTCAACAAAAGGAGACTACATTGTCAATGTTTGTTGGCACCTACCAGCCCATGAGCTTCTATAAAACCCTTCGTGAGGTGAGAAGTAAGTTGCATCCCATAAAAATCCCAGAGCAAAAAAGAGAGGAAGAAGAAAGAAGCTCGTGGGAAAGAGAGAAAAAAAATTGTAAGAAATTAAAAGTAATTTCTTGAGTATATTTGGGATCGGGTGTAAGTTGAAAGCTTTGTAAAATTTTTCCAGGTGATAATAAAAGATCTGTAGCAGGTCCGGAGACGTAGGCAAGATTGGACGAACTCCGTTAACAATTTTGTGTGTGTCTTCCCGCTCCCGCAAATTCTGATTTTTCGGTAAAAATTTGACCCGTATTTCCTAACAGAACTTACTTTCATGTAAATGATTTTGTACTATAAGGTTATGTTGTTTTAATGTGAATTGAAGTAAATAAAGATTTCAAGAAAATTCTGTAACCCTTGTCTGAATGCTCCAAGTATAACCCCATCACCAACAATAATGCTTGTTACTCTCATTTTCGGAACCTGTTTAAACATTACACATCAAAGATCCAATCTTAGCGTTAAGTAAAGAAAACATATGCGATGTTAAGCTCAATCACCCATAACTGAATATTTCTCTCCTCATCATCAAAGATGAGCATTCCAGTAAAGACACTCTTGTCATTGTGTGCATCTTTTGTCAATCTAATTTTCAAAATTTTGAAAAAAGAATTTCATAAAAGGAATTTGATTTTTTTTAAAATTTTATAAATTTATGAAAAAGAGATATAATTTTCATTAAACTATTTAATGAAACCTAATTTAGTTATTTTAACTTTTATGGACTAGTTTGAGAACGAAAAACAACAAAAACTTGTTTTTGAGCTATTTGAGACCATCTCTCATATGTTCTATTTAAAACATATTGGGACCAACGTATGATTGATCTGTTTCGAACAACCTGAACTTTTGTTCGAAGACATCACGTGGATGACATTATTGAGACTTGTTAGCTCATCATATTCCACATCATTAAATTATTGCTCTTTTCATATATGCATATACATGTAACGCGTTTGTGTTTTTGTGTTCATTGTTATATGTTTTCTGTTCCAGCTGTAACAACAGAAAATATAAACCTAGGCTTGAAGCACGTTGTTTATACTTTAAATTAGTCTCGTTACCGTGTCATTACATAAATTAAACTGGAAATATGCATTAGAAATCACACAACTTATATAACACTTAGACTTGTTCTCTAATGGAAGATGATTGATCTCTCCAAAACCCAAAAAGGGTCAAAGCTTTTAAACATGGAGATGAAACAAAGCTCACCAAACTTGTAACAGTTGTTACAAAACAAACAAACAGAGAAACAATAGAAATAGTCCTCGCAGCTACTGATGAAACAGTGTGTTTTCTTATACATTTTTAAACTCAAACCTTCAAAGGATTCAGCTGCCTTCCTGCACCATTGAATCCAGTTTTCTCTTCAGCCTTCTCTGTGATTGAAGATTGCAAACGTTGATCCGTGGAAACATTTGCAGCCTCACTGAGCAAATGTTCCAAAGACTCTGATATGTATTGGTGTATGTGCCCTACACATCTCTCATGCTGATGTTTAGGCTATTTTTCATTGTTCGTCTCCCAACACCAGCATTTCCCTTTTGCATCATCGCAACAAATTCTCCATAGTCAATCCGTCCATCCTGTAACAAGAAACACCATATCAGCTTGAAAAGACACAAAGCATCGGTCTAAAACATGTCAAGAAGAAACAAAGCTTTACATTGTCTTGATCAACTTCTTTGATTACATCTTCAAGAAAAACATCGGTCATTCCATGTTCAACGCAAGATTGTTGCAGCTCATCAATGGTGATGTAACCACTTCCATCTTTATCAAAAGTACTGAAACGCAGAGACGAGATGCTCTTCTCTATCTAGTTTGTTCAGATGGATCGTGGCTGCAATAAACTCGCTGTAGTCTATTGTACCACTATTGTCAACATCAGCCTAAGATACAACAACAAGACTATTGTCATTGTCTGTCTTATATAGCTATATATATTAAAAGGATGCATTGATACCGCTTCCATCAGATCTCTGATCTCAGTGTCTTTCAACGTTGAGCCATATCTTCTCAGTCCAGCTTTGAGTTCATCAAAAGTGATTGCACCACTATTATCAGTATCCATTGCCTCAAACATTGCTCTTAAACCTGCAATCTCTTCTTCTGAGAGGCTCTCAGCTATCACCTGATTAACCATAATCAAGTTATATGAGTTAATCTCAAATGAATGTGGAAGATGGAGTTCCAAAACACAAAGCTCACTCACCTTTAAAGCCATCTTCTTTAATTTGTTCATTGCAGAGAACTGTTTGAGACGAGACAGAACAGCCGGATCAAGTGCTCTATCTGGTGCAACTCCGTTCTCACAGATCCATGGATGTCCTGAACAAAAGATACAGAGTCTTATTATTATGTTGTGTGGTTGCCAAACAAATGTAACCACTTATTCAAGATAAAATGATTACGTACGCAAGACTTCATGCGCTGTCAATCGTTCAGAGGGTCTAGAGCATAACATCTTGCTGATCAGATCTTTAGCGCTGTCTGATATCACAGGCCATGGATCTGACTCAAAGTCGACATACCCTTTCAAGACAGCATCAAAGATTCCTTGTTGTGTTTCTGATAACAAAAAAAAAACACAAAACCAAACTTCAGGAAGTCTCGTATATGGCATTAAGTGAAAAGCATTTTAAACGCATACCTGCCCAGAAAGGAGGGACGCCACTTTAGTAAAATATAGAGAATAACACCAGCAGTCCACACATCAGCTTCTGGACCATAGTGTTTTAGAAGAACCTCAGGAGCAACATAGTATGGACTTCCAACAACATCCTTGAATGTTTGTCCTGAAGTTAATAGTATAAAAACACATTTACTTAAGCTGCATTACAAACAAATCAGGCTCTACAGTTTTGTTTTTGATGACCCCGGTCATCCAGGGGCCGCAAAGACCCGACTAACCCCGGAGGCCAGTGACGAGAACCGGTTGCTTAATCTCCTCCCAACGTGAATCGAACCCAGGGAACCGAGCTTCCACAGAACCACTGGGCCAACACCGCGTTGGTAGGCTCTACAGTTTATCTAAGATGATTTGACACTAAAGAAGATACCACATTACCTGGTTTGAAGAAAACAGAGAGACCAAAATCAATGGCTTTGAGAGAGAAATCATCATCTTTATTAACCAACAAGAAATTCTCAGGCTTTAAGTCTCTATGCATGACACCAAGAGAATGACAGGCCTCAACAACACCGACAATGATCTTGGTCAACTCGGCAGCTTTCCTCTCGCTGTAATGACCTCTCTGAATAATCCTATCAAACAACTCACCACCAGCACAAACCTCCATCACAATGTGAACATACAAAGGTCCTCATAAGCTCCTTTGATCGTAACAATGTTCTTGTGACCAGCCAAATGGTGCATTATCTGAATCTCCCTCCTAACATCCTCAACATCTTCCTTAGATTATCAGTTTCCTCTTGGATATAGATTTACAAGCATAGTCAACACCTGTGGCAACCTCGGTGCAAAGATACGTCGTCCCGAATTGTCCTTGTCCTAACTTACGGCTCAACGTGTAAAGATCACGAATGTTAGGAGTCTTGTGACCAAGAACATAGTAAGCTTGGCTGTCCATGTTACGCCGTATAAAAGGTTCTTTTACAGGAACTGGATTGTTGTTCTTTTTGGAATATTCTTGGGATAAGTCTTGTTCTGCGGTCGGAGAATGATCGGATGAAACGTTGGTGGTGGTTCTTGAATTCTCCTCGGGCCGGCTGTTATTCCCCTCGTAGACTTTGTCCTTGAAAGAACCACGACATGAATTGCCCATGAAACTTTTAATATTACAACTTTCACTTTCTTCTTCTTCTCCTCATCCACAAAACACTATTAATAGAGAAAGCAAAACACAAGAACCTCAAATCAAACCAGAGAAGCAAAACTGTTTAGAAAAAAATATCGAATGTGGAATGAGATCAGATAACCCATATCAGATCAAGCTTCAGAAATCATAATTTTTTTTGTTATTTAATCAAGAAGAGAAAAAAAAAAAACAAGATCTCCTAAGAAGTCATTTCTTTATAACAAACAATAAATGAGGAATGTGTAATAAAAAGAAACATAACAAAGACAGAGGATCTTGTACCAGAATAGCAGAACAGGGGATCTTCCAGAACAGAGGATTAATGAATTCTGATTAATATTTGTTGGAGATGGAGAAGAAATGGGTAAGTGGATGCGTTGAATCATCAACCAGACTGTAAAGATCTATAAATGATGGAGAGAGGATGGTGCAAACGAGGAAAGGTCTTAGTGCTCATCACCTATACGCTGTTTCCTCTCACCTTCTTCATTCGTTTCCCATTTAATTATTAATTAATCATTTCTTTTTTACTGTGTCTAATCATAGTTGCAAACTTGCAAAGTAGCCAATTTAAAAATTGTTAATTTTGTTTTTCTTAGAGAATGATTATAAGCCAAACGTTATAGGTTTTTTAGAGTTGAGATGTGCTTACAATGCCCAACTTAGCTAAACTATTATTATTAGATGCATTAGTTCAGAGTTGATTAACAATTTAACAGAATATGAACAGTTAACGACTAATTGATACGAAGAGAAATTAAGACTTATTATGTTGACTTTTGAGATTGGTTCATCAAGATTGTACATCTTGTGCCTTTTTGCATTATCCTCTTTTTGCATAAGGACAAATACGTGAGACATGTCATTGTCGGCTAAGTGATTATATGAACGCATGTCTTCCGCACGTGGACCACGAATTTAGTGTTGGAGTAGTGCTGGGAAGCAAGTCAGATCCGCTCCCATTGACTCGTCCAGTCCCGTTTGATCCGCATAACCTACTAGATCCGCACATGTCCCGTTTAAGTTTCTGGGTCATCCGCATATTACTTGCAAATCATAATTATTAAATTAAAATATTAAGAAAAGAATGGTTCCCTTTATATAGAGATTACAATAGATCGTCATTAACATAAATGGAAAGATAACATTCCTAGATAAACATAGAAAAGGAAAACACTAAACCAAAGTGCATTAGGTTTAGGAACATTGCCGTTTCTCTCTCTAGCCGGATAGGGTCTTGGTCGAATCCGGTTTGGTCTTGGTCTAATCCTCCTTATGGTTATTGCATCCACATCAATTGATTTATAACACTCCCCTTGGATGTTATAACCATATAGAGCTCATAATACGTTTGGTAATGTTGCCTCATTAAAACCTAACCCTTTAAAACCCTTTTGGGATAAAACCATAGTTAGGAAAAAGAGTACAACCGTATTACTCCCCCCTGATGAATGCACCAACTATAGATTTTTCAATCGTCTTATTCCTATCTTGTGTTATTAGCTTTCTGAACGTAGAGGTTGACAATGATTTGGTGAATAAATCGGCTGAGTTCTCGCTTGACCTTACTTGTACTTCTTGAACTTCTTTTGTCGTTTACTCCACCATATGGATCGGATATGTGATCTATGGTCTTTGACTAGTCATCTTCACGGATGATACCATCTCTTATGATGGGTCACAAATTGTACTACCATCTTTCAGTTGAGCTATATAAGTTGCATGTCTTTATAGATGATGTTCGGTTCTTCTTCTCCTTTTGATAAAACACTATCGGCCAGGATATGGTGTGTCATAGACCGTAGCCAAACGCACTCTCTACTGCACTTATGTATTGCCCATATTCCGAGTGGTTGAATTAATGTTGACGCTTGGCCTGCTTCATTGATCTCATGAAATGGTTGTTCCTCCATCAGTAAATATTATAACCTGTTGTAATCTTGCATTATGTGTATCAAATAGAAAACATGAAAACCTGTATTAGCCAAAACCAATTAACCCCTCTTTGGGTTTGGTTAGTTTGCTTAGTATAAACAAAATTAAATCTTTCGTTCCTTGTAAATAAATAACTAGAAGTATATATTTATTAGTTATTATTAGTTCCTTATGACCTGTCTTTACCTTTCTTTATCATCAGCAATATTTTAAATTATTGCACGATGATATGCATGCTGATGGATCATGGTTGTGATCAGTATATCCATTTGAATAGTATATGGTCGGCCATTTTGGCGTTCTGCACGTTTTGAATCAATGGTCGTCTATATGGCATCTATGGTAAACGCTTTGGCATTCGTGGATGAGACGTGTGGCATATGGATTACCGGGGAAACCATAATGAGACGAATATTGACACCACGGCCTTCATCTCTGCGCTCCCAACGATCTCATCAAATACTCTGTTTCGAGCCGTTGTAGATTTCGTGCGACATACTCCAGGCATCCTCCCGAGCTTTCGACCCCATTATCGCGTCTGGTCCATAAATGTGAAATCGTGATCAAGCTCAATTTGCGAACTTGTAGAGCCGTATACGAACTTCATAAACTCTCTCTATGTGCTTGAAGGACGCGGAATGAGGAAGAAGGTGGGCCGTGTGAAGTGGGCGGCAATACTTCGTCCCGTATTAATTACCTTGTAAGTATTTGTGATGTATCTGCCTTATATTTTTGGTATCTCTCCGATCCTTCAACTCTCCCTTCAGGTTTCATATGGAGATGTCACGGAGATTATCCGTTATTGATTTCGTATCCTACCGCTATGCCATCTATGTTCCTTTGTACGCACATACTCATCTATGCGCCCTCGTACTGGCCCTCCGCCACATCCTGAGGTGCCCGGCCCCCCCCCCCATTTTTAAAGATTTGGTGATTATATCTTTTGTGGTTCGACCATTCTGATATTCTTTCTTAAAAGTATACTGAGTTTATTAGGATCTCAACCAGTTAAACGCAGGGTGATAGGACGTAAGTGGTTGATGATCCAATAGGTGTTGATGGTCGAGGTGACATGGTGTGTGAGGAGTCAGTCGGGTAACTTAAATCAGTTGAAGCCGAATACAACTGTTGTCTTGTGGTTGTTGTATGTATAAGACACAGAGGAGTTCGATTTAGTATGAGATATATGGACTGTTTGGAGTGTTGGTGCTTATAGAACTACCAATATACTTATTTAGTATATCCACTTGTTTATATCTAAGATGACGTTATTATGGCCAATACTCTCATCTTTTTTCTATTAGATTTTTTTAAATCTTTAGTTTCAAACCCCATTGTTTCTTAACCATTATTTTATGTAGTACTCTTATACACGTTTTGGTTCATGTTATCCTCGCTTTCCGCCTATATCTCTATATCTCAAGCGTGCTACTTTGTACTGCGGCATATCTTACGATGTAAACCCTACCTATCATTGGCATCTGATACCCTTTCTCTGCGTTCCATTTCACTCCAGACATAACATAATTGATTGCAATTTCTATGACCTTTTAATACTTTATTGGGTTTGGCGTCCCAGATCACCTTACATTACATGGCAGTTTTGCGTTACCCAAATTCCAATTGCTATGGTCCATGCCTTATATGGTCGAACCCACTTTTCTATCTCTGGGATGGCTTTCCTTACTGACCTCCGGGGCATTTGCATCTATGCACTTTCTTTTCTCTTCTCTCTGATGTGTTCTCTATTCTTAATGGAACATATTGGGTCTATTCTGTACTTAGACCTTCTTAGGCAAACTCTTTGATTAGTCCCTTTCGATAGGACAACAAATTCGTTGCGTGCAAGGCTGTATGATATCTTTAGTCATCCTCTTTTCTTTTCCGGCGCCTCAATGTGGGGGTGACATCTGTAATTCTGCTAGCTTTTGATGCATTCTTAGACTGTTCTTAAATCATATTTTAGTCCAGTATTCTTGCCAAGACAATGATGGTTTAAATACCCCATTCTTTATTCTCTTTAACCAACTTTTATAACTTCTCCCCTTTTAATGTATGATATCTATGTGATTACTTATCTCTTGCTCAAATTGGGTTCTTGGCCATCTTAATATTAGATACACTCTCCATGTTGGCTCAAGACATATTAAATGGGTGGTAGATAAAGTATATTTTCATCCTCAATCTATATTATTCTCATTCTCAATCCGTCTTCTGAGTGGTTCCATCTATATATGGATCCATATGTTCTTTGTTGGTTTTGGTATTTATTTTCTTATATTCTTGGCCTGTAGGATGGGATTTATGATATTGTCATCTGTTTATAGACCCTTAATCTGAGATGAGAAAGTATCTATTACTCACTTGTATGGCCGTGATGCATATTAATCGTATAGAACATGTAAATTCATGTGTGCCTCAAGTCATTAATTAGTGGCCTTTGTATTATAAAGGAATTTCCAAATGCTACTATGGTCATTAGGACCATGTCACATGGATTGTAGTATGTTCAAAAGGGATCACGCCTTGTCCTCAACTCCCCCTCCAGTGGACGGCAGGAACGTATTAATCATTTGTCTGTACTTGACAAATAAGCCTATATGTAGTTTCTCATCTGTGCACTATGTTACACAACGTAAAGATTTTATGGAGAATAACTCTTTGTGGACCAATATTTTTAAATATTTTTTACGCATCAAAAGTTTGGAACTTGGAATTGGCTAATCCAGCATGCCATAAAAAGAATGTAAAATTTCTAGGATACAAAAGATACCAATGGCTTTTGGGCCTTTATCATAGCTGGATCCTTGACAATAAGTCAAAAGAATCAGATAGAGTATGGAGGATAGTCTTTGGAACCACACTTTCTATTAAGGCTTTAGCGAAATTTTCTAATAATAATCTGAAAGGAAACTTTTGTTTTCCTTTCCGGTTCAATGTGGGAAACCAATTCCATATCTCTAGTACTTAAATATAAAAACTCATAATGTCATTTTATTGGATGTAACTTAAATTTTTAGGGTGTTGTAATTAATTCCATTATGTGCCGGTGGGTCGTATGATTAGATGGTTGCACTATCGCTGGTTTATTGTGGGGCATGGTTGTCAGATCGAGAGTAACACATGAAATGAGCAATGCATGAGGAAGATGACCGGATGTTAGAAGATGAAGTAATGAGAAATGGTCGAAACGGCCAAAACAAGTGTTTAATAAAGAGAGACAAGTCAAGGGATTAGCATATGTCAAAAGGTTGTGATTTATCATCTTTGAGACAATTAGAAGTCTGACAGGAGTTCGTGAGTAAGGGGATCGTTCGAGGCTTGATCATGGATCAGAAATCGTTTTCATCGGAGTGCTGTTGGACTAATCATGGGGCTTCAGGATTCTGTTCCCGTTTTCAAAACTTTCTGGAGGTATAGGGATCAACAATAAAAGTGTCTTGGGAGGTGCGCTGTAATGTCTCCTCTTTGCTCAATTGATACTGCTATTCCACACCTATACACACTGATTATTAGGTCGGCTGTAGAGGGTTTTGATAATTGATTTTTCTCTCGATGCTCTTCGGTCCAATTTCTCGGTATTTCCATTATACGATTTACTTTTGGACTCTTATCTCGGCCATTAGTCTTGTATCCTTATTTGGGCTTTTCCCCCCCCTCGAACCCCCCCCCGGCCCCCCACTCACACGCACCCCTTCCGACTTGCTAGCCACGGTTTCCTTGCCAGCGGGATGTTTGTAGGCGAGCGAAGCCATCGACCTAGTTGGACTAAATAGTATGAGAGACGTGGATTAATCTCTTATTTATCAACTCATTAGTGGTTTGCGTGTGAGGCAGGGGCAAAAGAGCGGTGGTAGTTTGTCTACAGGTAATGTGTGGAATCCTACATAGTCTCATCGCATAATTTCATTAGCGGATTCATTGTTCTGCTCAGCAAGGAGCAAAGCAAAAAAAGATCAGGATGAAGTGGTGAAGGCCTTCTCACGATAGTGTTGTTTAAGCAACACATTGCTTTTGTGGAACGTGGGAAAAGGTCTTTCGCAAAGCATATTCTTATCGTAAGTCGTTGTCGTCCACACCAGTTTCAATTTGGTGAAACGATCTTAAAGGACAGTGCAAAATGGTGGAGCGTCATGCCACAGAGCTATAGTCTGTGGGGATCCTTAGGTGTCTCCAGGATCAGTAAGGGTGACGGTGTTGGGTAAGATGCGACCGTGGTCGCGTAGTTGGATGGATCATGAGTCTGCCTTTTCACTCGGGTCCAAAGGCGTCAAGGAGGGGATTGTTCAATAGTTAGAGTTACTTGGATCCTATGAAGACTACTCTCTTGGCAAGTGATTCTTCT
>CAJHQQ010002877.1:0-55638 GCA_905132885.1 Moricandia moricandioides
AACTCCATATCCTCCTGAGCTAAGTTGTTGATAGCTCTCTTGATCTCAAACACCCTGGTAAGGTTTGAGATGTTTCCATACACCTTTTGAAGTGTTTCCCATAGATCTTTAGCCTTCTCACAGTAGCTATAAGCCTCCAAAATCGATGGATCCAGTGAGCTTTGAAGGATGGATATCACAAGCATATCCTCTTGCATCCACTTCTCTTCATCACACGTGACAATCTCCTTGTCACCTTCATGAGTAATGATCCTGGGAGCTTCATCTTCAAGGATGTGGTTCCACAAGCCCTTACTCCCCACGGCAGTCTTCACCACCCTCGACCAAAGGAGATAGTTTCCCCCTTTCAAAGTAACCGGAATGATAGTAGTCTTAGTGTTCTCCATCTTGAATCTTCAAAGTGTTCTTGAGTCTTCAACGTAGCAACCCAGATTCAAGAGAACCTGGCTCTGATACCATGAAAGAATGAGTAGAATCTGAGTATGCAAAGGTAGAATAGAGTAAACGAGAGAGATTAGAAGAGATTAAGAGAGAAAGTGAGAGATTTGGAGCCGATTTGTTCAAGAACCCATTTGGGAGCTCAAGAACACTTAGAGAGAATAAGAAAAGAAAGAGACTCGAAAATGCTTGCTTAACATTAATGAACCGGGGTTACAAATATATAGGAGAGCTTATGGACAACAATCAACGGATATAAGATAAGGTTTCAACCCTAAGCATGTGGAGTCAAGGCCGGGGGAGCGTCTAATTTGAAATACATGGACGAGAGGTCTTGCACGCTTGATTCCTTTAGCATCTTGACCAGATGCTCTTAGCCAGCCTGTCCAGGCGCGGACTAACCTTATCCCTAAGGTTCATTGCACTTGGACGAGTGGTGAGGTAAGTTAAGGTTGATCACACGCGGGTAACTTCTCTTTCACTTTCACCCGGGTAACTTGCTTTCTCCTCTTGCCTTGATGCACACTCAAGTGTACGGTCACTTGTACGGCCTTGTACGGTCACTTGTACGGCCACTTGTACGGACTTGTACGGACAACTCCCCCTTAAACCATTCTCCAACCTTCTTCAGTCTCCTTCACATACTCGTAACCCCTTTTCTTATTTAGTTCAACAGAAATGAGACCAATGCCATGATTATAAATGACACATGGTATGAGAGTGAGCTTCCAATGGGGAAGAAATCAGTCTCAAGTAAGTGGGTCTTCACAATCAAATACTTCACAAATGGCCAAGTGGAGAGGCGCAAAACAAGACTGGTGGCAAGAGGCTTCACTCAGACATATGGAAAGGATTATGTGGACACATTTGCACCAGTGGCCAAACTATATACCATTCGAACCATCCTCTCTCTTGCAACAAATCTAGAGTGGGAGTTATGGCAGATGGATGTCAAGAATGCTTTTCTTCAAAGAGAGCAAGAAGATGAGGTCTACATGCATCCTCCTCCTGGTCTAGAGCACTTGGTCAAGCCTGGAAATGTTCTAAGACTCAAGAAAGCCATCTATGGACTGAAACAATCACCAAGAGCTTGGTATCACAAGCTGAGTAGTACATTAAATGGAAGAGGCTTCAGGAAGTCAGAAGCTGATCACACTCTATTCACTCTTCCTGGTACAAGAGGCATTGTGGTCATATTGATTTATGTGGATGATATAATCATCACAGGCAGTGACAAAGAGGGCATCCAAGAAACTAAGGTATTCCTCAAATCGGTGTTTGATATTAAAGATTTAGGTGAACTCAAGTACTTCCTTGGAATTGAAGTATGCCGCTCAAAAGAGGGACTCTTTTTATCCCAAAAGAAGTACACACTTGATCTTTTAACTGAGGCAGGAAACCTTGGAGGAAGACCAGCCAAGACTCCACTCTAAGAAGGTTATAAAGTGCTGCGTGAGGGGGAGTTTGAAGATGAACCTTATGGAGACTTTAAGAAGTATAGAAGGATGGTGGGAAAGCTGATCTATCTTACCATTACAAGACCAGACATATGCTTTGCTGTGAATCAATCAAGTCAGTCAGCATATGCAAGCTCCTAAGGTTCACCATTGGAAAATGGTTGAGAGGATCATGAGGTATCTAAGGGAAGCTCCAGGTCAAGGTGTTTGGATGGGATGCAATGGAAGCACTGAAATAGTTGGGTATTGTGATGCTGATTGGGCATGAGATAGGGTTGATAGAAGATCAACCACTGGTTATTGTACATTCATTGGAGGCAACCTAGTGACTTGGAAGAGCAAGAAGCAGAAAGTTGTATCATGTTCAAGTGCTGAGGCAGAATATAGAGCTATGAGGAAGCTCACCAATGAGTTGATATGGATCAAGGGATTGCTTGGAGACTTAGGAATCGAGACAACATCACCCATCACAATGCATTGTGACAATCAAGCAGCCATTCACATTGCCAGCAACTCAGTCTTCCATGAAAGAACAAAACACATAGAAGTAGACTGCCACAAGGTTAGACAAGATGTGGAGAAACAAATCATCCTACCTTGTTATACAAGAAGTGAAGACCAGCTAGCTGATATCTTCACCAAGGCAGCAAGTACAAAAGTCTGTGAGTTCATCCACTCTAAGTTAGGACTCATAGACCTCACATCTCACTGACTTTCCTAGCATGGAGATCTCTACTCTTTTTCCTTAGTATGTTTTTGTCCCACTGGGTTTTGCACACTAAGGTTTTAATGAGGGAGGTTCTTCATGTTTCCAAGCTTGACCATTACCTATAGTCAAGCTTGAGGGGGAGTATTGAGATGAAGAACTAAAGAGAGACATTGTAAGAAAGGATGATGAAGACAGAAGAATGATCAAGATGGAGTTATCCGCACAGTTTGATCATATCTTGACCTGAAGTGGAGTGCAAGGCAAGCAAGATTTGGGAATGGACAAAGAGTGTAGGGCAAGTATTCAGGAGAGTCTTGTGAGCCTTTCTGGTCAATATGGACGTTGGGAGAAGCTGCCAAGAAGAGAAGTCACATGTTGCCCTAAGAATTCAAATGCAAGCAGCTGTCACTTTCACTCCCTAAACATGTGCCCTTGTCTCTTTCTGTTTAGTCTTTATTTTATTCTTTCTGGTTGTCTATATATTATGTAACAAGGATCTGAATACAAGCAAGGAGAATAAGTCTCCCATTCTGATTACACACTCTATCTCTCTCTCTCTCTCAAACTCGTCCATACTCTCTCTCTACTTGTTCTTCATCATTCTTCATCTGTTCTTCATCATTCTTCAATAAATACTTCACTGTTCTTCATTATACACATCATAATCTCTCATTCTAACATTTTGTGTGTTTTAATTTTCACTTTTGTAATTCACAACAAGCCCGAAAAAGAAAAGGTCGAAAATGCCTTATAAATACAATGCAAAACACTAGTTATGCTTACAATACTAAAATTGATTCAGGGGTTAAAAATTAGAATAAGGGCTTTAGCTTTAGTTTGACGATTTTATGTTTAGGGATTTGATATAGGGTTTAGGGTAAGGATGTATTTTAGGGTTAAACCTCAACAGTCTTTGTTTAGAGTTTAGTGTGTAATTTGAAGTGTTTTGTTTACTGTTGGGTCGACGAGTTATTTCCCCACAAGAACTATCATATAGCATCATATCCCCACCAAACTATGACCTAGTGTCAAATCTCCATGATTTGAAAGTTATGAACTTATTTCTCCATGAATTAATAATTTCGAAGGTATTTCTCCCCGAACCGATACTTCGAAACTTAATTACCCATTGACCATTGTTTTAATTGGTTTATTATTAACCAAATAGTTTAAACCGGCTAAACAAAACTAAAATTCATTTTAAACATTTTTTATTAAAGAATATTGTTTTCCTTTTTGTTTAAATTTCAAAATATAGTTTTTTTTAATTCAAAGAAGTTTTAGGTTTATATTTTTGTGTTTTCTGAAATTTAAAAGAAAAAAGTTACATCAAAATTTCATTTTAAAATTTTTAATAAAATCACAATGAACAAATAACCTTGTTAAATTATTGTGTTTAGGGAAATTTGAAAATTTTTTTTTATAAAAATATATGTCAAAAATTCTAATTTTGTTGAAAATTTAATTTACTTCAAAATTCAACAAAACATAGATTTTGACATATACTTTTACTTTCAAATTTGTTCATTGTAATTTTATTAAATTTTGTAAACATAAAATCTTGATGTAATTTTTATTTTAATTTTTTTAAAAAACACAAATAATTTTTAGAAAATAGGAAAGATTTTTTGAATTAGAAAAAATCTATATTTTAAAATTTCAACAAGAAGTAAAACAATATTCTTTAATAAAATTGTTTAAAATTAATTTTGGTCTGGTTTAGCCGGTTTAAACTATTTGGTTAATAATAAACCAATTAAAACCATGGTCTATGGGTAATTAAGTTTCGAAGTATCGGTTCAGGGAGAAATACATTCGAAATTGTTAATTCGTGGAGAAATAAGTTCATAACTTTAAAAGCATGGAGATTTAGCACTAGATCATAGTTTGGTGGGGATCTGATGCTATATGATAGTTCTCGTGGGGAAATAGCTCGTCGACCCTTTACTGTTTATATATATTTTGTTTAGGGGTTAAAATTTAGTTTTAGGGTATAGGGTTAATTGGTTTCGTTATAGTCTTTAGGGTTTATTAACAAAATTTAACAAAACAAAATGACAAAATATTATATTTTTCACAAAATCATATAATATTTTCTCATTTATAGTTTAAAGGTTTAGTTTTTGTTTTTTGTTTTTAAAGGTTTAGAGCAAATTTAATTTGGGGGGTTTATTTGTTCAGAGATGATGAATCTTTGCATAATATTATTTTTTTTGGCTTTCTTATAATTCTAAAATACAAAAACTATAGTTTTTCATGTTAAATAAATCATTTCGTTTATAAATTCTTGGTGGCAAATGAAAATTTTCATTACTGTTTCGGGAGCCAAAAGAATATTCTCAATGGAGCCAAATAAAAATTCATTGCCTTTATATTCATAGGAAATTTAAAGGTCTTTAGGTTAAAAATATCAACTTTCGCTTTCTTCTCTAAACAAAATCGCCAAATCCATCTCTCAACAACCAAAATCAGCGTATCCATCTCTCTCTAGCCACCACGAATCTCTGTAGGCACCACGTATCCATCTTTTCTTTTTTCGTCACTCTCGACAATTCCCAGTCCGTATCATCTCTCTTGAGTACCATATGCTCACTCACAAAGAAGGTAATTGACAAAGGTGAGAGAATTCTAAACGCTAGATTTTACCGAATAAGTTAATTGGGAAAGGTGAGAGAACTCTAAACCCTATATTTAACTCATTTGTCTCAGTATTATATTTCTCTGATTAGAAAGTGTGCTTTATTTTTCAGATCTCGAAAGATTGGAAGCCTTACAGATATCAGAAGGGAACATAACAAAAGTAAGCCAGAGACTCGATATCCTGAACCATCTTCATGTTATCCTTTTCGTTTTATTTGTTCACTAACTATTTTCAAATTAAAAATTGTGTCCATATTTTCTCTTTAGACACTCTAATGAAAGCAAGGAAGGGCATCATCTATGGACTACCGACATCCGGAGTGGAACCGCAACTCAAGCTACATCCACGACAAGAAGCAATCAACTCAGCTCAAATAAAACGCTCAAAACAAGAACAAGGACAGTCCTCAAGAGGAAATAATGTGGAAGAGAAAACCATAAACGAGTTCAGACGCTCTCTAGGCTACTTGATTCTGATTGAAGAACCTGAAGAAGACATTGAGCCAATGTTCTGGACGTTGACTAGAGACATGAATAACAGAGCAACTCACCTCCACTCAGAAGCCCAAAAATGAAGAAGCTTCAATATAATTTCCATTGTCAAATCTTATTATCTTTTTGCCTTGTTTTGAAGTTTTGTAATGGCTACATGTCTTGTGCTTTGGATCCATTAGATGCATTATTATGCATATGACATTTTGTAACCCTTATATGTTTACAAACAGAAAATTTACGAAAATATATTCAATGACAAGAAAATATGTTAATATAAAATGTATCACAGAAATTAAAAAAATGCAATAAAAATTGAGTAATAGCAAGAAAAATGTGCCATTAAATACATTACTATAGCAGACGCACTAACGCTACGATAACTCCATTTATCATAGCGTACAAAAACGCTATTACATGGGGTTGGGAGCTTCATAGCTGCGGCTAACATAGCATTCATGGAAATCTACTAAAACCATATGGTAGCGTTTTCGTTATGTTACCAAAGCCGATATTTCTTGTAGTGCGTAAGTGGCTTAAATGCATATAGAATTTTTAGCTCACTTTTAGGTGTTACCTGTCAAATGATTGGATCGTAGCAATTAATCTTCTCCTTCAGTAGATCCACGTGAAGCGTCACCCAATGATCGCCTCCATCTTGAAGCACTCAGTACAAGTAATCCATATCTTCAAACCACTTAAAATTTGTTTGAGCCTCATAGGTAATCTTACCATTTGTTACTTCTTCATAACTAGTGCTTTTGAATTTCATCATTTGTGGTTTTATCTTGAACTGCTTGTAATCGTGAACCCATACATAGAGGAACCACAGGTCAATAAATGAAATGCGCTTGGACCATAATGGGCTGAGATTTTTCATGGATCTTCCAATGAGGACTCTAATATATGAACCAACATGATATACAAAGAAGAGTAAGTAATATTTAACTCAGTCGTAAAGTATCGCAAGTCAGCCCTGTATAATATATAACTCAGCCACATAGAATATATAGCTCAGCCGTAAGCTACTTAACTTTGACGTAATGTAGACTTACATTATCAAACATCCATCCATATTCTTTGTCTGGCGACGGTCTTTCAGTGATGAGGATTTTGTAGAAGTCACTCTCATTGTCACCTGTTAGTTTACCTCTTGGTTCTGTAAATGGAAGGTTTCTAACGTGTTCCATAAGTTTATCCAATTTAGTCGGATCAACAGGTGATAAAGGATCATATATTCCTGCTGAAGGTTCAAAGTTCTTCCTCATGCACGCCGTTCCATTGTCTCCAATGTAAAGAAAAACCGGTGTTGAAGGAGCACATGTTGGCATCACTTCACACCCATTTGTAGATAATTGAACATCTCTCTCCCGATAACGCTTATTATTTCACATCTAATCATTTTCTCTTCTTCCACATCAGACTCCGACAACATTTCGTTTTCTGCCGCCAACCATTCTTCGGTCACATCCGCAAGTTTACTGTCATCTTTAATCTGCTTATTCTGCGGAACAATTATTGCTATTACACCGGCACGCGTTGTCTTTTTTGGAGTAGGGCCCTCCTTCTTTAACTCAAGCTGCAATTCGCTTCTTTAACTCAGCCTCCTTCTTCTTAGCAACAGCTTCTTGCTTCTTTAACTCAGCCTATTTTTTTCTTTAACTAAGCCGCCTCCTTCTTCTTTAACTCAGCCGCCTCTTTCTTCTTATCAGTGGCATCCTTCTTTTGTAACTCAGCCGCCTCCTTCTTTTGTAACTCACCCACATCCTTCTTTTTACATCATTTTCTTTATGTTTTGGCTTTACCCTAAAGTCGCGTCCATAGTCTGGGGCCTTAGCAGGAGAAGCAATAACGAAATCAATATCAGTAGCACCACCAATACCAAACTCGTCAACCAAATTTCTTTTCATCTCAATTGCCTTCTTAGAAACCCCATCTTCCAAATTCAGTTTTGCCCCCAAACCTTTGGCTTTGACCTTAGCAAGATCCTCACCAGGGCCTTAGCTGCCGTTGGAATATTGACGGACTTCTGCGGTAACTTGTGTGGTGAGCCCATCAGTAAAGATAATTTGGGGACTTTTGGGGTGAAATCATAGTTTTCTGCACCTTTCCCCCATAACTTTCAGACGCTCATCCACTGAAGCTTAGACCATATCACAATGTTCTTCTCCATATTTGAAATGTTTCGGGATAACTTCTGAAGTTGAAATCGTATGTAGTTAACCTCGACTCAAACATCTCAAATCTACCATCATAGTTGTCACTTTTCCTGGAAATATTATCCATAGTAGCCATTATGATCTGTAGAGTTGCATTGTTCCCCATATCTTCCCTACCTTCCTCCCTCGCTAACACCATTTCCCTTTGCAGCAGCCTCACCCTCACTCGTGTTCACTTCCTCCTCCTATTTTTTAACTTTCTTCGGATTTGTAGTGGGTGGCTGAGCCTCCATTTTCTTCGTCTTCTTATTCCTCTACACTTCCCAAAAACCTCTAACAAACCTATCTGCATGTATGTCTCTTATCAAGTTAACGAGTTGTGGGTCATCTGGTTCCACCGGTCACTCAGGATACATCTCTTGTACAAAGTCCTTCACAACCATTTTCCGCACATGCACCTGCAACAGAAACTAATAACTCAGCCAACAAATAACTCATAACTAATCAATCAAATAACTCATAACTCAGCCAAATACTTAATAACTTAGCCGTCAAAAAAGAACAAGTTAGTGACCTACTAAATAATAACTCAACCATCAATTACTCATAACTCAGCCAAAAAATAAATAATAACTAAGCGTAAAACCTTACCTTTTCATGATCTCTGATATCCTCCGAGATAACATTAGCAAAACTTGAACGTGTACACTTTCCACCCCATCAAAAAGCAGAACTTCTTGCTCATCGACCACTCTCCCAAAACGCTTTCCAAAGAAAGTGACAAATTCATATGCCCAAACCAATAACACATCCTTCAGGCCTCTTATGGTGTATGACCTTCTTTGTGGATTCAACATCTTAATAGAGTCAACAAGAACTTCATATGTTGTCCGGCCCCATGGATACGTCATCATGGCTTCATCGTCGAATACTATTTTTGCACTTTCAATTGGTTTCCTAGAATTATGATGCAAAGCGTAAAGTCCCATGGTTGAAGAAGTAACAACCCTAACCATTTTCGCTTTTCAAAACTCCAAGCCAGCCAGACCTCTAATGATGTCCTCAGTTCATCTAACTTGGGTCCCATCACAAAAGCGGCAGATTCAACTCTTCCCAAAACGCTTTGTATTGGTCATGTTCAAAACTTTCCATTAGCACTCGATATGTGCTTAACCCAGTCAATCTCACAGAATTCGTGTAAGCTAAATCTTATAGGTTCATCACCAACGAGACTCTAAATATCTTTCTTATATACTTGCAGTTGTCTACATAGTAGATAGTTACAGTCCTACCAAACCACACTTTTGCGCTCAGCTAGCTGAGCAATTATTCCAATAGGAAACTGCTTCAGGTGTTCCCGCACATCCCGTTATATTTCTTCTCTAACTTGATGGAACTCTCCCATATGAATATTTTTATTAATATCTTTATTTTCTTGATTAGAAGCCCCTTCAGCGTAAAGTATTGGAGGATAATCTCGTGCTTGATCTTAGAAACATTCATCTGATCATAAAACACATATATAACTCAACTGCAATAAAAAAATAACTCAACCACAACTACATTTATAACTCAGTCGCAATAGAAAATTAACTCAGACACAAAATAATATATAACTCAGCTGAAATAGAAAAAAAACTCAGCCACAACATAATATATAATTCAGTTGCAATAGAAAACTAACTCAGCCATAACATAAAAAATAGAAAATACTCAGCCATAACATAATATATAACTCAGCCGTAATGGAAAATAACTCAGCCACAACTGTATAAATTACTCAGCTACAATATCAATCAAACTCAGTCACAAAAAGCAAACTTGGACACAACATACTAGGTAAAATTATTTCGTAGATACAATTGCGGCGAAGACAATTTCGTAGAAACGCTTATGGAGAAGTAGATTTTTGCGAAGATGATATCGGAGAAGACATTTCGAGACAATAAATAACAATCTCGACAAAATGGTTGACGAAGATAGAAAGTTGTGTGCTTCTTTTTACCATCGTAATTATTACGACGGTTGATTTTCTTTTCTCTTTTGATCATAAAATTTAATGACGTGTATACATAAATTAGTAATGTTGATTTGTTAATTAAAAATAACCTCAATTAAATAAAACTAAACAGTGGTCTTTATTATAATTTACTAGGGTTCCATAAACATTTTAGTAATTTTCAAAAGATTTATACTATTCTTAATATAACAAATTTTCTATGCTATTTTAGTCATTTTCTTTATTTTTTTCAGTTGCAGTTTATTT
Organism: Moricandia moricandioides; assembly: GCA_905132885.1. Classification (NCBI taxonomy): domain Eukaryota; kingdom Viridiplantae; phylum Streptophyta; class Magnoliopsida; order Brassicales; family Brassicaceae; genus Moricandia; species Moricandia moricandioides. Next base: position 10,162 of record CAJHQQ010002877.1, read on the forward strand.
CTTAGCCTACAGTTATTGCTTGTTTTTTTTTCAAAAAAGTTATTGAACCAAAAGGTTACAACTGAATTTTGTAACGTTGTAAAAATCGTAGGTATGGATTACACTGTAGCAGTTTTTGTGTTTTGAAATTTTCTTAGGAGATGATGGAAAAACAGTCTATGATTATGTCGGCCGAGTAAAAATCATATAATTATATAGTTAAGTGCACACCGGTCTTACCTTTGTGAGATTCTCTTGCCAAACATAATAGATGTTGAATGATTAATTAGAAAAGTTAAATTATATATTTTGAAATTAATCAAACATGGTGTCGTGTCATACTTTTGATCGTTTGAGATATTATGTTCGTTTCATCTTTTATAATATGTTCATTTAATTTTCGAATTGGTTTTCAAAGTTTTTTTCGTTTTGTTTTAAAAAAAAATTCCTATGTTTTTGTATGATTAATTAGAAAAGTTGAACTGAATATTGCGAAAATTAATCGAACATGGTGTCCTATCATATTTTTACTCATTAGAGATAACATTTTTGTTTTGCTTTTCATGATGTTTATTTAGCTTTCTAATTAATCACACAAAATATATAAAAAAACTTTTGAAAATTAATTAGAAATGTTAAATTAGCTATTGTTAAATTAATTAAATATGTTGTTCTGTCACATTTTTGATCGTTAGAGATATCATGTCCGTCATTTAACTTTTGAATTAATTTTCAAAAGTTTTTTTTCTAATAATTTTTCTTTTTTTTCTTATATTTTTGTATGATTAGACACCTGTTTGTCTATTTAATTTGTATTTGCTTATATAATTTATCCAAAAAAATTGTTTATTGACTTTGTATTTTTATGGTTATTGACTATGAATTTGTGCTTACAAGATAAACAAAGTTCTAATTTCGTCAAAAAAAAAAAACATTTTGTTTGTCTTTTCTTTATGATCGGTTTTATTTGGGATTTTGTTACATCCTTTTCAGTAAGCCCAATTAAAGAGGTGTTATTAGATTGTGTATTGATAAAAATTATATATATATATATATATATATATATATATATATATATATATATATTAGATTTTATAATGATTCTAGTGTTATTCAATTAAGACTTACTAAAAATATGTTAAAATCGTTATTAGTTTATAAATTTGTAATAAGTATTCAAAAAAAACAAAACAAAACTATTGTATACGATTTCAAGTAGGGTTGGGCATTCGGGGTACTAATCGGGTTTTGGTTCGGGTTCATCGGATTTCCGGTTTTTGGGTTTACATAAATCAACCCATTCGAATATTATAAAAGTTTGGTTCAGATTCAGTCGAATTTAGTCGAGTTTGGTTTGGGTTTAGTAACGTGTCCAAGAACCGGTTGAAACCGATAAAGTTTCGGGTTTTGGATCTTAATCAGATATTTGGTTCTAAAACATTAATTTGTATTTGATTATACCCGAAAAATACTTGATAATGTAAAACTGATATGAATGATTTTTATGTCTCAATGCCATAATATACGTTAACCAAAAGATCATGTGTACGTCAACTTGATATAAATTGATATAAATTTAAATCACACATAATAAAACATAAAATATCAAGTTAACAACTAACATTCTAGAAACCTAAAACATTATTTAAACTTAAAAACAACAAGATTGTTTAAATTTCAAAACAACAAAATTGTTTAAACTTCAAAACAAACTTATTTTTAACTAAACTTCAAATACAATTTAGACATAAAACATTACTTTGGACCAAATAAAATATATATTAGACTAAATATTCGAGTTAATTATTCATGTAATAACTAATTATTGTATGTACTTAATTATATCTTAGTATCTTTTGGATACATATTCTAATTGAGATTTGGTATGGTACAAGTTTTATTGAAATTTTGAAGTTATGGTTTTTTCGGATATCCATTTTAATTTCGAATTCGATTTGGACAAAACTTATAACATGAAATACCGTAAAACAAAATCCATTCGATACTTATGTCGGGTTCGGAAAATCAGAGCGTCCTTGTCGAAATGATTAAATGGTATTTTCATCAACACTAATCTTAAAATGAAAATGATACAAACCTGGTTGGAAAGTGTTAAGGTGGTGACGACATTCGAAGTTTTTGTGCCGGGACCAATTCCATTTAAGAGAATAAAAAGAAATAATTTGTAAGCTTAAACTGGAATGTGAAGGGAGTTGAATTTAATTTGTTTCATTGGTATATGGATGCCAAAATGAATTATATATAAACATAACCATAACAAAGGGGGATGTAATGTACACTAGCGTAAGATGCTTCCTGTAAGAAAATTAATCAGGAAAGAATAGCTTGAAGTTAAATCAAAACAGAATCATAATCACCATGAGACCAGAGAGAGGAGAGAGAGCGAGTACATGTGTAGTTTCAGTGCTCAATGCTGAGTCATCCAAATGATCTTTTGATCTGCACAAGGAACCTACACAGTTTTTAGAAAACCTCGCGTGGGTGTCTCATTACTCAAGGAATCAGAAGCAGTTCCATCCTATCAACAGAATCAGAACACACGCTAAGAGTTTATCTTCGGTTTCCTAACTCCTTTAAACCTTTAGCTGATGAACCTTTCTTTGAAAAAAATTGTTACCAAATTCTTCAGCTGCTGCTTTTTCTCTGGAAATTAACAAACAAAAACAAATAGATAATTGCTGCTAGACAGATCAAAGATACCAAATATATAAATATTAAATGGAAAATAAAACATTTTATATTCTCATTAGACAATAAACCAAAACTCACTTTCGCCATTTCTTGTCAATAGCTTTAATAAGAATCTAACGTTTCTAAAAACATATAATCTCGCACAGTGCGTCGAACTATCATGAAACAAACTGAAGTTGTCTTTGACTAATTAGTTTGCATCCAACAGCACCTCTACAAATTTTCTCTTTGTATATAAGCACATCTTGATACATATGTGCTTTGGAAAGTAACTGTAGTACCCGCATTTTCCAAAATAACATAATAAGTAATAATTTTTTTTGAAATTTCAACTTTATTATTTTGCAAATTCAACTCAATACTATAAATTCAACAAATAGAATAAATCCGAAAATATCCATAAACGTAAATCAAGAAATCCTGAAAACGAGGAAATAGAACGTCCAAAATCACCGATTGGAAATGAATTACTCCTCCTTGACAGTCTCACCTCAAAAGAGGGAAAGGAAAAGGGGTGAGTAACATGAAAATCACTCAGTGAAGTATGGAAACTAAACCCGAAGTCAATGGACCAGAACATAACACTCTGAATAAATATAATTTAATCCTAACATGTTTTAAACACGGTACCTAAAGTACACAAAGAACAAACAATGGTCCTAGCGAGGTGTACACATGCTGCCCACTAACATGCCAAAAACACCACCGACAAGTGCTCGGTAACACACTCCCGTAGATGATTTATCGACTTTGAAGCCTTGACACAACATGTCGACTAAACTGTGCCGCAGCATCTCCATACCAAATTTACGTGTCACCGGCCGCCCTACAGAATTACGTCTCCGTAGTCGGCTGCATCCTTATCACTGCAATACTATGTATATATATATATATATATGTATAATAACAATTATAAATAAAACAAGCAATGTTGAATCATCTAACACCCTATATCCAGTTTGAGCGCATAACCTAATACTGTAGCAAGCAGAATCCTAGACAAACTCAATTTCACGAAGATGGAACATATAAGAACTAAATTATATTTATCCAAAATCCTAAGCCGTGTACGAGAAATTTGGGAATAGCCCTCACCTTAGCAATGTGGAAAAGTGATGTATATGAACTTCAGCTGCTCAAACAGACTCCAAATATGAAACTAGGAAAAAAAATCAAGTCAGAACGCCATTCGAAAGGTTAAAAACAGATAACTGGTGGCATGGTCAAAAAGTCAACTCGCTGGTCAATGGCCAACCCCAGTCAACTCTAACCCAAGCCAGTCAACCTTGACCAAATTGAAATCGAATTAGACCAACCGTTTTACCTTAACCAGATTTGCTTTCAATTGGGCTAGTCGGTTTACTTAACCGAAAACCAATTTAAATAACCAGCCAGTTTAATTTAGTTCAGTTTTAATTTTCAATAACCAACCAGTTTAACAAACCAAACTGAAATCAAATCAACCAATCTAGTTGACCCGATTGTCACTGGTGTCAGTCACATGCGGCAGACGGGGGATTACCGTAATATTCACCGATGATGGCGGATCCGGCGAACGGCGGCGGCACGTGAAGCCCACGTGGAGAGGTGGCTGCGGCGTGTGGAGGCGCGTGAGATGCACACGCGACAGAGCGATGATGCGTAACAATGCATGAGGGCGTGTGTGCGGTGGTTTGCGGATGATTTTCCTGATTCGGACTCGTCTCGACGTCATGAACACGGTGGTGGCCTTGAATTTACGAGAAATGACGCGGTTAGTGAGTTATCGATGATTTATTATGTTATACAAAGTTTTAATTGGAAAATAGCGATTTCGGTTACCTTTGGTGAGTATCGGTGGTGCACTAGATGATTTCAACTCTAGGCACGATGGTGGTGACGACACGCTCTCAGAGTTATTTGACGGCTCAATCTCTAGAGTTTCCTGTAACCCTAAGGGGCCTTGTTGGGCCGGGTTGTTACAATTCTCCCCACTAATAAAGAATTCTATCCCCAATTTGGGTCATGGTCTGACTCTCCAATACCATCCTGAAAAAGTCCTCGATGACATGCCCTCATCTGAAACTCTGCGTCCAGGTCTCCTCTTGGATTTCATCTCTCTCCGAACGAACCTTAACCAACATGGTCATCATTCCATGAACCACTTTTACTTTTCGATCCAAAATCCCAACTGGATGGATAAGTGCAAACAAATTGTTACCAAGATCATCGAGTGGCTGCTGCAAAATGAGATATGGCTCTCTCAAAACCTTCCTCAACACTAATACATGAAACACATCGTGAAGTCTGATAGCTCTGCTGATAACTGCAATCTATAAGCAACAATTCCAATATGCTCCACATTAGGATATCGGCCTATATATCTCGGCTTAAGCTTCTTTAACTTATGAGTCTTAGATCCTCCCTAAAAGGTTCTCATTTTCAGGTATACTAGGTCACCCACCTGAAAATCCAAATCCTTCCGACGCTTATCTGCATAACTCTTCTGACGGTCATGGGAATCCTTAAGTTGAATCTTGAGCATCTTCACCTGATCTACCATGTCTTGAACCATAGCGGGTTCCATGCCTCGTATCTTACCCACTTCTGTCCAACAAAGTGGTGTACGACAAGGCCTACCATAAAGCACCTCATATGGTGCCATCCCAATACTCGAATGATAGCTATTATTGTAGGGGAACTCTGCTAAAGGTAAATATTTTCCCCAACTTCCTTCCCAATCTAAAACGCAAGCTTTGAGAATATCCTCCAAAGTCTGAATAATCATCTGTGATTGCCCATCTGTCTGTGGGTGATAAGTTGTACTCATGTGAACTTTGTCCCAAGCGCCTTTTGAAAGGATCTCCAAAATGCCGATATGAACTTTGCATCACGATCTGATACAATGCTGATAGGAACTCCATGCAACCTCACGATCTCCCTGATAAAAACCTGCGCCAACTGATCAGTTGTGTCTGTCTTCTTAATCGTTAGGAAATGAGATGATTTAGTGTGTCTATGCACAATCAACCAAATAGAACTCCTCCCTCCAAATGTCATCGGTAGACCAATCACATAATCCATGGTCACCATGTTCCATTTCCATTCTGGCAATGACATGTTTTGCAATAACCCGTTAGGCACCTGATGCTCAGCCTTCATTATCTGACATTTCTGGCACTGCGATACAAATGTTGCCACATCTTTCTTCATACCCGACCAATGATAGTAACGCTTCAGATCCCTGTATATCTTGGTGTTCCTCGGATGGATAGAAAAACACGAATGGTGTGCTTGATGTAATAATTCCTTCCTTAACAACTTATCATCTGGCACACAAACTCGGTTCTGGTACATGTACATCTCGCTCGAAGCTGTATGATAACCAATACTCTCGATCTGCTTTTCTACACAAAGCCTCATCATTATCCCGAGCCTTGGGTTTTTCCACAATAGATCTGCATGCTCCAAAGCCTCAAGACCAGTTGTCTCTCCCTCGACAGCAACCTCAGATAATCTGAGACTAGCGAGTGTCCTAGTAAGCTCTTGAACCTCCTTGGTTTCTGAAATATCGTTCATTCGCCTGCTTAAGGCATTTGCCACCTGATTGGCCTTACATGGATGATAAGTGATATCCAAGTCGTAATCAGCTAACAATTCCATCCACCTCCACTGTCTCAAATTCAAGTCCGCCTGTGTGAATATGTACTTCAGAGTATGGTGGTTTGTAAGAATCTGCACCTTCTCTCCATATAAATACGACCTCCAGATTTTCAACGCAAATACAACCGCTGCTAACTCCAAGTTATTAGTAGCATAATTAATCTCGTGAGGTCTCAACTGACGTGATGCATATGCAATGACCTTGTCCTCTTGTGTCAATACACCTCCCAAACCAGTACCTATGATATACCCGGCCTCAGAAGTACCAAAACCGGCATCTTCGTCAGCTGTCGCTTCAACTCAGTGAATATCCTCGAGCAATCATCTTTCAAACAAACTTAACATCTCTGCCTGTCAACTGAGTCATCGGTTTGGCGATTAGCAAAACCTTTGACGAATTTCCTATAATATCCTACTAGACCCAGCAAACTACGAATCTCTGTAGCACTCTTAGGTGTATGACACTATGATATTGCACTAATCTTCTTCGGATCTACTACAACCCCTGCCTCCGAAACCACATGACCCATAAATCCAATCTTCCTCTGCCAGAAGCTACACCTACTCAGCTTAGCAAACAACTGACGCTCCCTAAGCTTATCCAACACAATCCACAAATGCTCAGCATTCTCCTCTCTGCTCCGAGAATAAATCTGGATATCATCGATGAAAATAATCACACACTTATCCAAATTCTCACAAACCGCATCATTCATAAGCTTCATGAACGCTTCAGGTGCATTTGTCAACCCAAACGACATCACTACAAACTCATAATGCCCATAACGTGTACGAAAAGCCGTCTTTTGCACAAGCTCATCAGCTATCTCAATTTGGTGGTAACTTGATGTCAAATCAATCTTAGAAAACCATGAAACTCCCTATAATTGGTCCAACAACTCATCGATACGCGGAAGTAGATACTAATTATTGATTGTCACCTTGTTCAAACCTATTTAGTCAATACAAAGCCTGAGACTCCCATTTTTATTCTTCATAAACAATACTGGTGCTCCCCACGGTGAAGTACTAGGTCAGATGAAACCCTTATCCAATAACTCCTCCAACTGCTTTTTAAGTTCAACCATCTCTGTTGGCGCTAAACGGTACAGAGCCCGCGAAACTGGTGTTGTTCATGGTTTCAACTCAATAGTAAGAAGATCTCTTCTTACTGGTGGTGCCCCCTTTAAGACCTCAAATACATCCTCAAACTTTGCAACCACTGGAATGTTCTGCAACTCATAATGTCCTACATCCTTAACCATCAAAACAGCCGCCAAAAATCCCTTTGCTCCCTCCAATAAATCCTCAACATGCAACATGGAGATAATGAAAATTCCTTGGTGTGCCTGAATGCACTGGAATGTGATATTTCCATCTTCTATCGGAATACGAACTTGTGCCCTAAGGCAATCTACCACCAATCGATGTCGTGACAACCAATCCATCCCAAGTATAACATCGTAGTAATCCAGATCCATCTCTACTAAGTCTCTGATGAAATAAAACTCTCCAAGTAGGACTGGTACATCTCGATGAGTGCTAGTGGCTCCCAATCTCTCTGTGCCGGCTGTCCGAATCTACTTAGTCTTTGGCTCAAGGACACCCGGAAAAGGCCAATACTAAACCAAACGTGAACTCACAAAGCTGTGGGAAGCTCACGTGTCAAAATGAGTGTGAGATGTCTCACCTCCAATAGAAACCGATCCTACACACTTTTTTTTTCTAACTACACATGAAAACTACAAAGCACCAAAATTACTCAAAACAAACGAGGATGACAAAGATACGTACCAGCTATCGGCTCAGCTCCACTAGCCTCTCCTAAAGCATACACACGCGGATCTATGGCTTGACGCTTGGCCGCAGGCCCCTTAGTCAGGCTATTGCTGGAGATATGGCCATGCTGGCCACAAGTGAAACAAGCTCCTAATGAAAATGCTGCAACTGTTTGTGCTGGTTGTGTTAAGACATGTGTGCCAGAAGTCGAAACTGCAAACTTACCCCGACAATACTTAGATATATGCCCCAGTTGTCCACAAGTAAAACATTTGGTATACTCTCCGCTATGACTGCGATGGTAACGAGGACAACCCGGTAATCTAGACTGGTCCAAAGGCCTCTTCTGGAGCTCTAAAGCTCTCCCTGTAAGACCCCGACCCGGCTGACTAAGCCGCGGTCGATGCCTCACGTCGCTCGGTCCATACCCTGACCGAACCTCTAAAAATTTTGCCATTTATTTAAAACATCGCCCATATGCGAGGCTAACACAGATCTTAGCTCAAGACTACTTAGTCATTTCCTAGCTTAGATCGATTCAACTTATACACAGCGGAATAATATCTACTTAACCATTGGTCTAAAACCAATCTAACACTTCTCTGGTCAGATCACCGCAGCTACTGATCAGTACACACAACTACCAGCTAGCTCCAAGGTCGATGTCGGACCTAAACCAAGTCATACCACAATCCGAGGTTCCATTCACCTAACCATTCTATCTAGATCTATGCAACATTGATAGATCATACCTTTGCCACATCCACGAATCCCGTTAGCTCATTGTCCCAGCTGACTTAGCTGTTTAGCTAGCTCATCCAGCTAGCTGAGCTGAACCACCTCTTTTGAGGTTCCCCACTCTCATCCAGCTGATCGAGCTGTGAGGTAGCTTTGCCCAGCTCCCTTTCCACTCGTCCAGCTCTCCATATACGTATATAAATCCTTCCCCTTGGTACTTAGTCATTCAGCCAACCATCCCCACAGACCAAGTACCTTTGGGAAGTCTTCAGCTACAAAACAACCTCAAGCAAACATACCCAAATATATCCAATCAATACACAAAGCACAGGATACTCATCTATGACTATCCTAATACCAGAGACAACACATGGCCAGTCTGATCCGTCCCAAACCAGCCCATCGACCAGCCTGTACCGGATCCGCCCATGGTTGGGTCCAACTCTGACCATTTTCAAAAGTACTCATAACAGTTATTAAAATTCATGATAATCCCCTAAAAATCCCAACTAAGAAGAATCCACAACCAGATTTATAAGAACCGGCCTCCTTCACATTGAATTCGGCCAAATTCCACCAAACCAGCCATAACTAACCACCACCGATTTGGTTTGATAAACCCAAATAAAATACATGATAATTCATGAAAAATCACCACTAAGAATAATCCATGGTCAGATCTCAATGAATCCCTGTGGATCATATAGATCTCGACCATGACCAGTCCGGCCGATAGCTAAGGACTACATACCTGAACCGACCAATGCCTGGTTTAGTACCACCATATCACAGGCGTGTGCTCTCCTGGAACCACGTCCTTTCATGGACTAACAAGTCCCATCAGATCCTAAGTCAATCAACCAACCACCCCACATGACTCAGAACTGATGAGTCTTCACACTGCCTAACCGGCCAAATTAGTGTTGCTCTTACTTCTCTCCTTTGCTTGCTGTCGGATCCAAACGAGTTAGACCTTGCACTCCACATGGTTCCTCTGATATTAGGACCCTCATGTTTCTCATCAATGGGTCGGATCCAAGGTTCACACCATGATCAAACCCAACATCAAACTATGATCCATCATGGATCACTTTCCAATGAACATCATCTATATCACCCCACATGGATGAAGTAGATCAACAATGATCCGCCCCTTCTGTCAGGGTCCTGGATACTTAGTTTACATCATAATGTATGGTATTCAAGGTGCGTTCCTTAACTTGGCTTAACAGCACCACAAGAGACAGAAGTATGAATCCGAAAGTAATCATAAACATGTTACCTCATCAATGATGATTGTAGATCTTGTGTCACCCCTTATCAGGGACGACCATACTCCTCTTGATCACACCTCCATAAATCCTTATCATATACTTCCAGTAATGATAAGATCCATTCAATGGTTGTGCCTCTCTTTCATACCAGGAAACTCCCATGGAACCAGTTTCTGCACTGCATCCACCTTTGAGGTTGTGTTGGCCTTTGGGAGTGGAGTCCGGCCTTCTCCCTTCTCCCCTGACCATTTGCGTGTGTTCCCAAGGTGTAGATGAAGCCTAGGATGTGTTCATCCATGATCAAACATCACCCAGAGGTCGTGCATAACTTCCCCATTCAGTGCCCATGAAACTGCCTTTCTACACACATATGCCTTCAAGGCTGTCTCAACCATTGTATGTATATTCCGGCACTCCATCATCTCCCCTGGCTATTTGAGTGTGTAGAAATGATGTATAGGAATCCCAGGGCGTGGCAAACATTAATCAAAACTCACCAGAGGGTCGTTCTCAACTTCCCTCTTGATCTGCCCCAAAACTGCCTCTTTATGGCCTTCGCACCACCATGGATCTTGGATTGAGAATCCGACCAACTCTCTGTATTTTTTCTCTGGTTTCTATGTGTTTCAGGGAGAAGAATGAAGCCCTGGCGTGCCTGCAAAGGCACGGAATTGCCCTCCCTTTTATAGAGGAGGTGGTGGTTACTTTCCAACCATTGCACCTTTTCGGTATCAATTCTGGCCATTGATTTCATCAATGGTCCAGATCACACCCTTTCGCCTATGGCAGTTACCAGGACGTCTTGGGCTTGCCAGAGCACCCTTGGACATGTCCAAAGCAAGCCCAAACCGAATGACAAGCTCCTGGCCCCATCCCAAGGACCCACCAGCCCAATGGCACGCATGGCCCGACCATGGTCCGGACCTGGGCCAACCACCCAAGACTTGAACACTCAGTCCAGCTGAGTTGAGCTGATCCCCAGCTGACCCAGCTGAGTGAGCTGGTAGCTCAGCTGAATGAGCTGACCTAATTAGTGTTCAGCTAGGCTGAGCTTGGTCGAGCTAGGTTTAGCTAAGCGAGCTGGCCGTACACTCCACCGAGCTGAAGTGAGCTGGTTGCTAGCTGCCCCAGCTGAATAAACTTGTACTCCAGCTACTGGAGCTGACCCACACCTCCAGGGAGCTACAATGAGCTGCACCACACTTCACCTAGCTTGATTGAGCTGCTTTACCGCACCGTACAGCTGCCATATTACTTGTATAGCTTGATATCTCTATCTTATACAATCCCTCTAAGTCCCTTGGTCTATTTCCAGACCTAGACTTAGTTTTTCCCCATGATCCATTCTTATCACTTACATCACAGCTTCACCTAGCTGACCGAGCTTCACCCGGACCTTGTCCAGCTACCAGAACACTCGACCAACTCTTTTTAGCTTGTCTACATCTTGTTTTGGTTAAGTCTCAGCTGCCTGATTCCCTTAACCACGTTTTTGGATCATGACACACTTGTCTTTAGGTCATATACCTAACTGGTGCGTTTCCTCGCACCGCAGTCCATCCGGACGATCCTACCCAGGATCGGGGATGCTACACTCCCAAACTTCTGTTGCGGCGCTTTGAGGAGTTTCTGCTCCTCAGCTAGACTCATCTCTTGTTAAACAGCTTTCTCCACCAAATCTCTCAACCTGTGGTAGGTGACGACACGACATCTATTGCGAATATCGATTCGTATCCCATCCATAAAATTCCTGATCAAATCCTTCTCTGATATGCCACCTCCCGTGAATATGCAAAGTTGATTGAACTCAACCTCATACTCTCTGATAGTCATGGTACCCTTTCTCACATGCTCGAATTCGCTTTTCTTCCTATCCATAGCTTCTTTTAGAAAGTACTTTTTTTTTTGAAATTTCAACTTTATTATTTTGCAAATTCAACTCAATACCATAAATTCAACAAATAGAATAAATCCGAAAATATCCATAAACGTAAATCAAGAAATCCTGAAAACGAGGAAATAGAACGTCCAAAATCACCGATTGGAAATGAATTACTCCTCCTTGACAGTCTCACCTCAAAAGAGGGAAAGGAAAAGGGGTGAGTAACATGAAAATCACTCAGTGAAGTATGGAAACTAAACCCGAAGTCAATGGACCAGAACATAACACTCTGAATAAATATAATTTAATCCTAACATGTTTTAAACACGGTACCTAAAGTACACAAAGAACAAACAATGGTCCTAGCGAGGTGTACACATGCTGCCCACTAACATGCCAAAAACACCACCGACAAGTGCTCGGTAACACACTCCCGTAGATGATTTATCGACTTTGAAGCCTTGACACAACATGTCGACTAAACTGTGCCGCAGCATCTCCATACCAAATTTACGTGTCACCGGCCGCCCTACAGAATTACGTCTCCGTAGTCGGCTGCATCCTTATCACTGCAATACTATGTATATATATATATATATATGTATAATAACAATTATAAATAAAACAAGCAATGTTGAATCATCTAACACCCTATATCCAGTTTGAGCGCATAACCTAATACTGTAGCAAGCAGAATCCTAGACAAACTCAATTTCACGAAGATGGAACATATAAGAACTAAATTATATTTATCCAAAATCCTAAGCCGTGTACGAGAAATTTGGGAATAGCCCTCACCTTAGCAATGTGGAAAAGTGATGTATATGAACTCCCACTTCTCAAACAGACTCCAAATCTGAAACTAAGGGCAAAAATCAAGTCAGAACGCCATTCGAAAGGTTAAAAACAGATAACTGGTGGCATGGTCAAAAAGTCAACTCGCTGGTCAATGGCCAACCCCAGTCAACTCTAACCCAAGCCAGTCAACCTTGACCAAATTGAAATCGAATTAGACCAACCGTTTTACCTTAACCAGATTTGCTTTCAATTGGGCTAGTCGGTTTACTTAACCGAAAACCAATTTAAATAACCAGCCAGTTTAATTTAGTTCAGTTTTAATTTTCAATAACCAACCAGTTTAACAAACCAAACTGAAATCAAATCAACCAATCTAGTTGACCCGATTGTCACTGGTGTCAGTCACATGCGGCAGACGGGGGATTACCGTAATATTCACCGATGATGGCGGATCCGGCGAACGGCGGCGGCACGTGAAGCCCACGTGGAGAGGTGGCTGCGGCGTGTGGAGGCGCGTGAGATGCACACGCGACAGAGCGATGATGCGTAACAATGCATGAGGGCGTGTGTGCGGTGGTTTGCGGATGATTTTCCTGATTCGGACTCGTCTCGACGTCATGAACACGGTGGTGGCCTTGAATTTACGAGAAATGACGCGGTTAGTGAGTTATCGATGATTTATTATGTTATACAAAGTTTTAATTGGAAAATAGCGATTTCGGTTACCTTTGGTGAGTATCGGTGGTGCACTAGATGATTTCAACTCTAGGCACGATGGTGGTGACGACACGCTCTCAGAGTTATTTGACGGCTCAATCTCTAGAGTTTCCTGTAACCCTAAGGGGCCTTGTTGGGCCGGGTTGTTACAATTCTCCCCACTAATAAAGAATTCTATCCCCAATTTGGGTCATGGTCTGACTCTCCAATACCATCCTGAAAAAGTCCTCGATGACATGCCCTCATCTGAAACTCTGCGTCCAGGTCTCCTCTTGGATTTCATCTCTCTCCGAACGAACCTTAACCAACATGGTCATCATTCCATGAACCACTTTTACTTTTCGATCCAAAATCCCAACTGGATGGATAAGTGCAAACAAATTGTTACCAAGATCATCGAGTGGCTGCTGCAAAATGAGATATGGCTCTCTCAAACCTTCCTCAACACTAATACATGAAACACATCGTGAAGTCTGATAGCTCTGCTGATAACTGCAATCTATAAGCAACAATTCCAATATGCTCCACATTAGGATATCGGCCTATATATCTCGGCTTAAGCTTCTTTAACTTATGAGTCTTAGATCCTCCCTAAAAGGTTCTCATTTTCAGGTATACTAGGTCACCCACCTGAAAATCCAAATCCTTCCGACGCTTATCTGCATAACTCTTCTGACGGTCATGGGAATCCTTAAGTTGAATCTTGAGCATCTTCACCTGATCTACCATGTCTTGAACCATAGCGGGTTCCATGCCTCGTATCTTACCCACTTCTGTCCAACAAAGTGGTGTACGACAAGGCCTACCATAAAGCACCTCATATGGTGCCATCCCAATACTCGAATGATAGCTATTATTGTAGGGGAACTCTGCTAAAGGTAAATATTTTCCCCAACTTCCTTCCCAATCTAAAACGCAAGCTTTGAGAATATCCTCCAAAGTCTGAATAATCATCTGTGATTGCCCATCTGTCTGTGGGTGATAAGTTGTACTCATGTGAACTTTGTCCCAAGCGCCTTTTGAAAGGATCTCCAAAATGCCGATATGAACTTTGCATCACGATCTGATACAATGCTGATAGGAACTCCATGCAACCTCACGATCTCCCTGATAAAAACCTGCGCCAACTGATCAGTTGTGTCTGTCTTCTTAATCGTTAGGAAATGAGATGATTTAGTGTGTCTATGCACAATCAACCAAATAGAACTCCTCCCTCCAAATGTCATCGGTAGACCAGTCACAAAATCCATGGTCACATGTCCCATTTCCATTATGGCAATGGAAGGTTTTGTATTAACCCGCTAGGCACCTGATGCTCAGCCTAACCATCTGACATGTATGGCACTGCGATACAAATGTTGCCACATCTTTCTTCATAGCCGGCTAATGATAGTAACGCTTCAGATCCCTGTACATCTTGGTGTTCCCCGGATGGATAGAAAAACGCGACTGGTGTGCTTGTTGTAATAATTCCTTTCTTAACATCTTATCATCTAGCACACATAATCGGTTCCTGTACATGTACATCCCGCTCGAAGCTGTATGATAACCAATACCCTCGATTTGCTTACACAAAGCCTCATCATTATCCTGAGCCTTGTGTATTATCCACAATAAGACTGCATGCTCCAAAGCCTCAAGACCACTTGTCTCTCCCTCGACAATAACCACACATAATCTGTGACTAGAGAGTGTCCCAGTAAGCTCCTGAACCTCCTTGGTTCCTGGAATATCGCTCCTACGCCTACTTAAGACATCTGCCACCTGAGTGACCTTACCCGGATGATAAGTGATATCCAAGTCGTAATGTGCTAACAGTTCCATCCATCTCTGCTGTCTCAAATTCAAGTCCGCCTGTGTGAATGCGTACTTCAGGCTCTGGTGGTCTGTAAGAATATGCACCTTCTCCCCATATAAATACGATCTCCATATTTTCAACGCAAATACAACCGCTCTAACTCCAAGTCATGAGTAGGGTAATTAACCTCGTGAGGTCTCAACTGACGTGATGCATATGCAATGACCTTGCCCTCCTGCGTCAATACACCTCCCAAACCAGTACCTGATGACTATACCGGCCTCAGAAGTACCAAAAACCGGCATCTTCGTCAGCTGTCGCTTCAACATAGGCAAGAATTAAAGACACACAAGTCGAAAGCTTTATATGGAGAAATATTATCTGCAGACATGGAGTCCCATAAAAGATGGTAACAGACAACGGATCTTGGTTCATCTCATCCAGGTTCGAGGCATCTTGCGAAAATTGGAAGATATGACTGACCATATCATCTCCCAGATAACCGAAAGGCAATGACCAGGCTGAAACTATTAACAAAACCATCCTAGATGGACTTAAGAAACGCATGGAGTCTAAAATGGGTCGATGGGCCAAGCAACTCGAAGGAGTCTTATGGTCTCATCGAACGACTCCTAGATGAGCAACAAGAGAGACCCCTTTCGCCCTTGTATATGGATCGTAATGCATGATTCCAGCGGAATTCAAATTCCCCGGAATACAAAGGAAACTACTCTCGGAATGAGAAGACTTGAACAATTTGATGATTCTAGATGACCTCGACCTCAACAATGAGCGCCGAGATCAGAAACTCATACAAATTCAGAACTATTAACAATGACCGCAAAGTACTACAACTCAAATCTACGTAGCCGCAGGTTCAAGGAGGGGGATGTAGTCTTATGAAAAGTTTTCAAAAACAACGCTGCACGAAACACGGGAAAGCTTGGAGAAAAAATGGAAAGGACCGAACAAATTCATAAAACAAGGTTCGATCAGGAGCGTACAAAATCATGAAGGACGTCGAGATTCCAAGAACCTGGAACGCAATGCACCTTAAGAAACACTACCACTGATCGATCACATCGCAACATATAAACTACGGGAGATCTTGATCCTCGAAATGGGTATGCAGGCAACTCGTCACAATACGATTTCAGCCATTCCCTCTCCAAAAAGGGGGGAAGTGGGTACTCATCCGTATCCTCGTATACTCCCACATTTTAAATATCCATACTCTTGTACTCGATGTTTTTTTTTTAAAAAAAAATCAGCAATACAGAAAACGCGCTCGTCTTCAAAGTCTCTCACTAATCTCTTATCTCACTACCGCATTATATATCAAACAATACTTAATGGCTATCGACAAGCAGCCCACGAATCACTTATTTTCGACCAAGTAAAAACCAAGCATTGTATACCCAAAAAAGTGAATATCATACTAAAGATTCATAGGCAAATCTTCCAAACAACCAGCAAACTCTTCGAGTCCACAAACGTTTCAAACGTGAAACACGGCATACAAAATAAAAACTAGGTCCTCATCATCTCAAGCGCCTGAAGGATCGTTTTTCAAATAAAAAGAATTTTCCTTGATGAAATCTCTATTTTGGAAGAGCAAAAAGTTATATGCACTAACATATTCTCAAACATGTATCCTTTGTGAAGACATAAAAATCAAAACAGTAACACTTACCATCCTGTTCGATGCTGATCACAACGAATAAACTCCAACATCCAAAACAGACATAGTCATCTTCCCCAAAAGAGTTGAGCTCTTAGACACCGACACAAGGATAAAAGCGCTCTATAAAAGAAATCTAAAATTTTGGTCAGCACTTCCATAAAATTTCGAAATTTTCTTTGGAGAGATGCTCGGTTCCCGATCGATGCAAGACACATTAGCTGAGATATTTTTGCAGACTTCAATATTGAGACAGAATCAGGTCAAAACCGCAATTGGTGATTAAACCAAAACAGCCATCGCAAACTTAAACCGATAATAAGCCTAGGTCTTGCCCTAAACCTAAAACACTGGTCTCAAACATCTCAAGGATAGTATCAATAAACCGATACGAGATTCCAAAACATGTCTCTTCATTTGTTAGACATTGGACTTGGTCAATAGATTAGGCGCGCATGCGAGAGCTAGTGTCTTTTACATTAGATTTCGAGTTCCATGATTAAATACCTTTAACTTCTATCTACTATAATCCACTTGCATGAAACCCTAGATCTAGCATATTTCCAAATTTACATTACTAGCATATTTCCATATTTGCATTACTAGCATATTTCCATATTTGCATTACTAGCATATTTCCATATTTTCATTACTAGCATATTTCCATATTGCATCTATACCTTCTAATAAGGAATATTTCCTTGACTTGATTACTTGCTACCAATATATATAGTTACCTAACTTAGCCTTTAGAAATAAGAAATCTATTGTGTGCCTTTGTTCTCTGTGGATTCGATCCCTAAGTACTACACATGATCTCTCTTGACAAGAGTATTATTGTATTGTGTGTTAGGATTAAGGGTTAATTTGACAATTGTTTGTTTAGGATATTATTACCCTATTAAAACATAAAAACACACCCACGTCAAATTTGGCGCCGTTGCCGGGGAACATTGATCGCCATTAGATTTATTTTTTAGGACTTATTCTAGGTTTGTTACTTTCAAGGTTACTGATTTTTCTTTTGCTTTTTTTTCAGGTGCATGCAAACGAGTGCCAGGAGCAACAAAGGACAAGACTTACTGTTATCTGACCCACAGAAACTCGAACGCACGATCCGCAAAGAAAGACGACACCCATCGATCGCCGACATACCTTCAGCATTGACTGATACATCATTACGGACAGCAACAACTGGATCAGAAGTCAACCATCGACTGATACCAGATCTCTAACATCGACCGATATCGATAATATAGCATCGATCGACAGCACCTCATCCGCATTGATCGACGACAGCAGACGAGTTCAGATGGTTGCGCCTATAATTGTGGTTCAGAATGAGAATGGAGACTTGCATGACCTCAACGGTCATCTGCGTAATGCATCAGGTCAAAGGATAGACAATCAGGGGGCTATAATCCCTGAAGCAAAAGCAGACGCTGCAATAGATCAACCTGAAGCTAACGCCCAAGCTGCTCAAAGAACGCTCGCTGACTACAACCGTCCAGACCAGTACAACGCCAACAGGTCTGCCATTCGTCCTCCAACTTTTTAGAGAAACGATTTTGAGATCAAGCCCGCTTACTTCGGACTTGTAGCGCAGACGCCTTACCATGGGTTGCGGCACGAGCAGCCTATGGATCATCTGGAGCGATTTGAGGATCTAGTGACTGCTATTAAAGCCAATGGAGTCCCTGAGGACTATCTTTTCTGTAAGCTCTTCAAGTACGCACTTGCTGGAGAATCTTCATATTGTCTTAAGCAGCTACCACCAGGATATCTGACATTCTAGACAGACATTAAGAACGCTTTCTGCGTAACTTCTTTGATGACGCAAGAGCAGAAGATCTGAGGAGCAAGATTGCTATTTTTTCACCAGAGCCTTAAGAGTCTTTCAGCAACTTATGGATCAGATTCAAGACATACCAAAGAGACTATCTACATCATGGGTTCAACGAAGTGCAGCTTCTTAGCACTTTTTTCAGAGGTATTGGACTGCAGTATCAGATGCCTTTGGACACAGCTAGTGAAGGAAATTTCAGCACTAGGAGCCCTGAAGAAACTACAAGACTGATTGAGAATCTGGCATCTAGCAGCAGTACCAAGAACACATATTTTGAGAGTAAGAAATCAACTCAAACAATAAGCAATGAGCAGATTGAAGAGGTAAAGGCAAAGCTGGATAGTGTCCAAATTGTTTTCAGAAAACAGATTATTTTTGCAGAGGTAGAAGCGATAGAGTCTAGAGACGATGAGAATGAAGAAGAGGATGTGAACTACATTGATGGAAATTGTTTCTAGAGACAAGGGAATCCAGGTTTAGCAGGAATTCCTATGGTACTGGTCAAAGGAGTAACTTTAATCAGAATTCACAGCGAAGACCCTCCAACAACGACATGACATATGGATCTTCCTACTACCAGAATCCTCCTCCAGAAACTCAAGGAAGCAAGATTGAAGCAATGGTTGATAGAGTCTTAGAGGGACAGCAGAAGATGGCTGTGGATTTCAACGGAAACATAGATGATCTGTACCTCAACCTCAACACCAAGTTCAAAAACCTCATCACCCATGTGAAGAAGTTGGAGAATCAAGTGATGCAAACAAGTGAGACCATTAGGAGACATGAGAGCCTGACTAAGGAGAAGATGGAGACTGGGCAAAGGCACCACGTCAATGCATTAATTGATGAGGATTTTTGGCAGGAAGTGAAGCCCCAAGACAGCAACTTTCGTATGGAAAACTCTATATCACTTGGCAATTCCCATCCGCATCGATCAATGCGAGACAACGAGCATCGACCGACGGTGAAACCTACAGAATCGATAGCCTCATGCGAATCAACTAACATCGATTGACACCATGCTCACGATCTCGATCGACATAGAGACGAAGGAATCGATCGACACTCCATGCCTGTCATCGATCGACAGCGTGGAAACCGCGTCCGATTACCCAACCTCAACGCAGGTCTGATTGTGTGTCCAACAACAAAAATTTTAGAACAGAATACATACACGTCTGAATCTACAGATCTTGATAGAGAGGACGAGGGACACTCACGGAGGAGGCCAAAGATCCCAAAGCATCTACGTTGAGAAGCCAATGAAAAGGAGATGGATGGCTTCTCAAGAGTGGAACCGTCCAATGATCCGTTCACATTTGTAGACTTCTCAAGAGTGAACTCACGAGGGATGGTAAAGGATGTTCTAGTGCAGATTAACAACATCCTAGTCCCAGTAGACTTTCATGTGATGTCATCAGAATAGATTGGAACTCTTCGCTACTACTTGGGAGAGCATTCATTGCTACTGTGGAAGCCATATGCGACATGCAATTAAACAGGCTGTATCTACCTCTAATTGCTAAAATATCATTTATGAACCTGTTACAAAATAAGAACAAGCCTACCCTTGATCGAATTGTGTAATGATGCAGAGCTTGTGGCCACATGTTTCTGCGATTACGAGTGTAATGAGGAATCGGTCGATGGAGCATCGATCGACACCCAACCCCCAGAATCGATCGACAGTCCTTCAAATCAGCAATCGATCGATACCCACCCAACAACATCGGTCGACACCCATACCCCATAACCGATCCACACCCACCATGTTGATTACGATTACAACCCAACCTACCTCGAATACGATGAAAACTACAGAGAAAAAGATCTGATCGAGTACCGGGGGCTTGCTATGGAAGAGGCTGGAGTTTTTCATGTTTCCCATGAACCGGGGAAATGGAAATTAATCGACGGCAACCATATGCCATCGATCGATACTGAGCACGAAGCAGAAATCAAACGTGATTCAGCCGAAGAACACGACACATAAGCTGGTTATCTACAACTAGATGAGTTCGGTATTATGAGAGATCGAGATGGTGACGCAAGAGCTATGGATGGCAGAATTCTAAACGTTGCGAAGGAGGATGTAGCAGATATACTTGCAGCGGCTAATGTAGCTGGAAACCTTTTTGGGCACCAGTCTGATCACCGAGAATCGATCGACAGTAACTATAGACCATCGATCGGCACCACATGGACATGCCAAGGATACGGTGAAGCCTACGAAGAATATGATTCCGATTATGATGAGGATGAACCTGGCTGGATAATGGACGCGAGGGTAGGCAATCCAGCATCAAAAGTCGGCCTATCTCGTCCATCAAAAGACATCAAACGTAAACAAGACCCTTCACTTGGGCCAGAAGAAACATAAGCTGGTTATCTCAGACCCGATGAATTTAGAATTTTCAGAGATGTAGAAGGACGTGCACGAGCTCTTTATGGGAGAATTATAAATCTACCGAAGAAAGATGTAGCAGACGCCCTTCTCATGGCTGAACGATCAGGAAATTTCTTTGGACAACCGCAACAGCCATCGATCAATGCACATGTATCAGCATCGATCGACAACACGGAGCAGAAGCAGGAGACATACAGCAGAGCAGAGATTGATGATATTGTGCATGCAATCTACCAAGCTCAGAAGATGTCAATCGATGAATTCTATATGAGGCTTGATGACGTTTACTATCCTATAGATAAATGCCTCACTAATTTGACTACACACATGAATGAGATGAAGCAAGACATTGATACTAGAAGAAAGGTTCTCTGATATTGCTTTTTCTCAGTACCTGATGAAGGAAGATGTTTCTCATCAGCTAGAGGAAATGTCAAACACTACAGTTGCCAGACTTAGAATGCTCCAGCG
This sequence comes from Moricandia moricandioides, assembly GCA_905132885.1. Lineage (NCBI taxonomy): Eukaryota > Viridiplantae > Streptophyta > Magnoliopsida > Brassicales > Brassicaceae > Moricandia > Moricandia moricandioides. Next base: position 31,886 of record CAJHQQ010002877.1, read on the forward strand.
CAGTATTGAAAATCTACAAAGAAGAATGCATTCACTGGAGGTTACTAAGGAGATCACCAAGAACGAGAAAATCAGAGGAGATGAAGCAATCAGAAACTTCATTGGGACATGGTTTCAGAGGAGCAACGAAGATGTAGCCACTTGTTTTCCAAGTGTTGATCAACCTCCTTTCTAGTCAGAGCATTAACAACGCTGAGCTTAAGAATCTAACCAAGCGCTGAGTGGGAGGCAACCCAATGTTTAGTATGTTTTAATTAGTTTTTATTCTTCATTTATTATTAATTTTCGTATTTATTTATTTTTGATTAAAAAAAAATCGAGGAAGACAATCTGCATAGAGCATCGACCGACACTTGATCACTGCCGATCGATGGAGTAAGCAACGCATCTATCGATAGGCACTTAACTGTGTTGATCGACGTCACTATCAGCGAGCAGGTGTATCAGTTTTTTCTGGTTAAAGTTGGTCCTTATGACTTATTTCTTCCCCAATCTTAGACTGTACAACACTGACGATAGTGTTGTTTAAGTCTGGGGAAGGTACTATTGATATTGTGTTTTATTTTAAGTTTTATAAGCAATAGGAACTTACAGGTTTAGCATCGATCGATACCCAAATCCAACCATCGATCGACGCTGTCTTCCAAAGAGAGGTATCTAATTCTGTACTTAAGCTAATTACTTATGATTTAATTTTTCTAACCAATCCGGGGCGGATTACACTGGGGACATTGTAATTTAAGTCTGGGGGAGGTTCGATAATGCTATTTGATTTGTTTTGAGTGTTATTTATATCTATATAAGTTTTCTTTTGAAAAAGTTTTATTGAGTCAAGAAAGACACTATGATATAGATTTATTATTGACTAACCATGCTGTAAGCACCATTCTTAGAAGGTTATTTGCAGAGATTACTAGAGATACCAAAGTGGATCACCCTGCCACTATATCACACTTGCTTAGAAAGTTTGGAGGAACCGAAGCTGATTTCCAACACTATTGCTGACTTTATTTGCCTGCTTTGGGATTTGGTATACATTGGATCGGATTCTTTCTGCAAGTCTCGAAGGTAAAAGTCTGTGTGTTTCTGATTCCCCTCTAAGAATGGTGCTAGGAGTCAAACAGGATTTGGTGGCCACAACCATTAAAGATTGATTCATATGATCATAGAGAGAGATAAAAAGGTCAAAAAGAAGTGAACATTATTTGGTGGCAAAAACGATTAGGGCTTTATTCATGGAAGTCAATCCAAATATCTCAGTCAATTAAAATAAAATAAAATGATACCCTCAATAGAAGGGAGACATTCACTGAGAAGAAGTGAGAAGAGAGAGAGAGAGGAAAGGAATCAGAGAAGGTTGCCTGTGTGTTCAGATACTTGCAGAGGTGAGAGTCCATGTGTCTCTTGATCGATACTCCCAAGGTAAAGCCTGCATTTTTATTTTATGCAAAGAAATAAAATAAGTAGAGGGGCGAGTCAGACTAGTATTTGCTAAGTTGTTGGTAGAATGGATTCGGTTGCTATACTAGGATAGGGTGTATAAAGTTTCTCTGTGATTGACTTGATAGGATGTGGTTGCAATAAAGCAAGGTGACAGTTATACTTAGACAATATGTGAGTCTTCGCTTTTCAAAACATCTTTCACAGGCTTGTTTGGTTGGGACAAGCAAAAGGTTAAGTCTGGGGAGTTGATATAGCCTATTTATTACAAATTTTAGACCATGTTATAGACTCTATTGAGAGTCTGTTATGTGTGTCTAGGCTATGTTTTGAGGTCTTTTCAGGTCCATGTACGTTTTGGAGATATATGGAGATACTTGGAGCTTTTGGAGCATTTGGAGAGAAATAATCCATTGATGATCATTGAAGAGAGTCAAAGTACGAGATTACCATCGATCTTCGATACAACATAGGCGTCGACCGATGTTACATGACCAAGTTCGATCGATGTTGCACATCTGCCATCGATTGATGTCCAGTTCGCAGACAGTCGACTTTCAAGCCCAAGTTAGAGACATGACACAAGATTACAAGATTACCCTTGGACTAGTTTTGACCTAGACTTTAGGGTTTTATATTTATAAGTTATGTATTGAGCCATTCTAAGTGTGCTGGTTTGTGCTGTTTTGTACGAGTACTAGGGGTACTAAGTGTTCTAAGTGTGCTTTGAAACCCCATTATTTTATCTATGCATTTTACTCAAACTATTATTCTTAATTTAATTATGTATGATAATTTTCAACTAGGTTTAGGGTTTATCAATGGTACTGATGGATTAGCCAAACAATAGAATTGTTAAGGTCATTATTAGATCTATTAATAGAATTATGTTTATTGCTTGTGTTCTAGAGTAGCTAACTAGAACCCTGATAATAGGATAGTTAGACACAAGCGAGGGCATGGTCTACTACCGGAATCTATTATGTTGAGCTAGGTTGTTAGAAACAAACGAGACTTGATTTAGTCAATCTAGTGAACTTATCGAATTAGGTCATAACGCTTGATTCAAGATACCATTGATCGACGTAGGATCATTGCCATCGATCGACGGTCACTCCGTCGAGAGCTGAGACATTGGACTTGGTCAATAAATTAGGCGCGCATGCGGGAGCTGGTGTGTTTTACATTAGATTTCGAGTTTCATGATTAAATATTTTAACTTCTATCTACTATAATCCACTTGCCTCAAAAACCTAGATTTAGCATATTCCAAATTTACATTACTAGCATATTTCCATATTTACATTGCTAGCATATTTCCATATTTACATTACTAGCATATTTCCATATTTGCATTATTAGCATATTTCCATATTGCATATATACCTTCTAATAAGGAATATTTCCTTGATCTGATTACTTGCTACCAATATATATAGTTACATATCTTAGCCTTTAGAAATAATAAATATATTGTGTGTCTTTGTTCTCTGTGGATTCGATCCCTAAGTACTACGCCTGATCTCTCTTGACAAGAGTATTATTGTATCGTGTGTTAGGATTAAGGGTTAATTTGATAGTTGTTTGTTTGGGATATTATTACCCTAATAAAACATAAAAACACACCCACATCATACAGCCACACCCAGTTATGCGAAGACACTTTTGGAAACGAACATATCAAGTTTTACGAAGAAGTGTTTTGGACGATTTACGTATAGCTAAAAACAAAGTCATATGACTCGTCTCTCAACGAGCAAAAACAAAACAAAACTTTATCTCTTCACACTACGATCTTACATATCTCATTCTTAAGCCATGCGGCTCGCTGGATTCTGCCTCCCATCTCCCTCGGTTCCGTTCGAGCAGACAATCATCTTGCACGGGTTCTTTATCAAAACAATTTTTGTACAACTATAGGAAACATTATACTAAACATTCATCGTATAACTGATACCTAAAGTGGAATATCGTTTCTAACACCATTGGCCATCTTAGCACGAAAAACTTCGACTTGGCCCATCAATCTTGACGAACGCTCTTTGGCGCTCGGCCAATTACGCCTTCCGATAAAAGTCCAAACTAGAATTCAACATCCTCTTTTGGAAAATTCTAAACAAACATGACCTTAATGTTAACAAGAACATACCATTTTATAATCCGTGACCAGCAACGTCCTCGGCTATGCGGCTGAATACATCCTTTAGACTGAGCCAAAATGTACGAGCGACCACTTCTCCATCAAATCACTTAACGAAAAAAATGACAATCCACAATTAGTCTAAAAACGCCAAGTGTAAATAATTATCGTATAACCCAGAATCGGAAATCATAGGATAAATTCTTCATATCGAAACTTAGCTGTAACCACCATTCGGTTAACGGTAAACTTAAACTTCTCGAAAACCGACCAAGTTCAATATGTTCTTCAGTTTACTCTAAGCCCACAACGTTTTACAAGTAAAAAGCAGCACATAAGGAAAAACTCGTAACAAAGCTCCTAGAGCTATACGAAACATCCTTAACTATACACGATTGAAGGAAGTCGCATATTCTCAGGGTTTAAACTTACGCGACCTATTGGTCCTAATTCCTCGCTAACAAATCAAAAAATTTAACGTCCGAACAGGAACAACAGTTTTGGCTGTGAACATCCGCAAACAAAACAAAACGTTGCTCTGGCGTAATGTTAAACCAAAACCCTTGCGATTCCACACATCTTCAAGCCCGTGAACATTTCAAGCACGAAATGCGGCATACAAAATAAAAATTTGATCTTCGACACAGCGAGACGTCGCTGACGCTCGAAGAACTGTTTTTCGTCAAAACTTTCTGAAACGGAATGCTCACCTTAAAGACAGTCGATCTGCGACTATAAAACACAAACACCCTCTCAAACACATGTCTTTCGCAAAAGCTCAAAAACAGTAATTTTACCAACAAGTTAGTTTCTGATCACAACAAACTCTCAACGTCCTAAACAAACTAAGCTATCTCACAAGGATAGCTCTCGTACATCCGACACAAGGATAATAGCGCTATGCTCGATTCTGACCTTGCAAGTTGTATAAGCCAAGAACATATCGCGGACTTTAAAGCGGTACAGAATTAGGTTAAAATCGCAAGACAAAAAATGAATGCCGATTAGTCATCGCATAAACTTAACCGAGAGTAAACCTAGGTCTTGCCCTAAACCCAGCACACTGGTATCTAATGTCTCAAGGCATGAATATCGAAAGATATGATATCCTGAAAGCATGCCTCTTTGTTCACATCTAAACGCTCGCGGAACTTTTTCGCACATCTCAAACGAGCAACAAATAGAACGATCTACAGAGAAGAGTTAGGTTACGAGATGACAACTCATAATCTTCCCTCTACACGCAACTACTCGACACACTCTTAAAATCTTAAATCCTTTCAATAAAAAGAAAGTTCAAAGCCATCTAAGGTTGGGATTCAAAGCCACATACGGCCAGTCCCGAGAATAAAAACGGCCACATAAGGCCTAATCATAAACATAAAAACAGCCACACACGGCCCAATACAACTAAGCATAAAACGGCCACACATGGCCACAAATAGATCCTAATGGCCACAAATAAATCCTAAACCAGAGAACATAATCTAGATCCTTTGAGGGTCCAATACGAAGTTTCTCGACATCGAACGACCAAACGTTCCCACGAATTGAATCACCTCGACCCTCTTGTCGGTAACCTCGTTCGTGGTCTCGTCTTTATCAGGAGAAACTGGGATGGGATCCCAGTATCACAGCACCTTCTCCTCGAGAGGAGGGACCAGAGTCTCGACACCTTCACACTCATCCATGTATCCAGTCATCTTGTCCATCTAAGTCTGAAAAACGTAGTCGCTGACTGTTGTCCGCGACAAGACACGAATGGCTCCACCTTCTTATAGCCAAGAATTTTTACTATTCATCCTCAGACTTTCGACCGATGATACCGTCTAACATACAGATTAACCGCCCATTAGAGCCTCACGCTAAAAGCCCACGGCCTAACAAGATGGAGGCTAACTTTGGGGTCAAAATTGATAACTACGAAATCAACGGATCAAGTCCTTGGAATATGTTTTCTTCCGAGGTTTTGGCTCACGAAAGTTTTCAAAGAACGATCAAGCCACAAGGAGCAAGTCTCATACGACGAGTCACCCACGTAACGTACGGGTCGCCACATGAAAATCCCCGAACATAACGTATGGGTCGCCATATGGCGACCCATCGCACAAAACAATGGTCACCATATGGCGATCTGCACTCAGAAAGCACGGGTTGCCATATTGCGATGGGAAATCGGGAAGCACTGGTCACCATATGGCGACCCACACTCTCAAGGCATATGGCGAGCTGCACTCGGGAAGAACAGGTCGCCATATGGCAACCTGACCTCGACCAGTCCGGGTCGCCATATGGCAACCTGAACCTAACCTGTCTGGGTCACCATATGGCGACTTGACCTCGAGCAGTCTGGGTTGCCATATGGCGACCTGAGCTCAACCAGTCTGGGTCGCCATATGGCGACCTGACCTCGAGCAGTTCGGGTCGCCATACGGCGACCTAACTTCTCTAAGTCTGGGTCGCCATATGGCGACCTCTGCTCTCCAAGTCTGGGTTGCCATATGGCAAGCTGTGTCTCTCTTTTGTATTCCTCTTCGATTCGCGATCGAAATGATTTTCATTTCGTCTCAATCGGAGTTACGGTCGAGATTTTACGATTAAAACAAGTCAGAGTCGCCAAACAAACCCCGGGTCACCAAATAAAGCTTCCAGGTCACCATATGGCGAGTGATACCATACCCATTGGCTTCCCTATCGAAGCTTGATTGAAATATTCTTTGTTTCGTCTCAATCGGAGTTACCGTTGGAACTTTACGATAAAAACCCCAAAGACTCATTTTCATGGATGAAGTTCATGGTTATTGTATAAACGGAAACGGTTAACTCAACATCACAATTGTCTAAACTATACGAGAAGTGTGAATTTCATATCTAAAGCAACATCGTATCATTAAACGTTCTTTCGAAGATATCGTAAAAACTTTTTAAGTCGAAATACGGCTCAAAGAGACCTAGAGCGCGGCTAAATACCCACTTGCGATTTCATACGAATTTGAGCCCAAAAATGTTATGACGGTGTATCTTTATTCGCAGAAGAAGATAATTCTCGCGAAATCGGAAGATAAATGTCAAGTTTCCAAGATAATGATGAAGATCGAGATAAAAAGAAATATTTCCGCGAAGCGATAAACTTGACCTAGGGGCAAAAAAGGAATGGGGAACCAACCCAGAAGGCATATATAAGAGGAGCTGAAGCTAAAGGAAAAAGATCCAAAGGTTTAGACCTGGAGAAGCTCTGTTAGCTTGTAAGAACTTAGAACTTAGCTCGCTAGAAGGGGAGAGTTATACTCAGTCGTTTCTCCATCTTTGTTCGACGATTATGATTTCCTTAGACTCTACAACTCATTGCAACTAGAAACCCTAAGCTTTATTCTCGACAAGCTCGGTTTCTATGACTGGCACTCGATTAGCATATGAACTTGCTCCGGCAGTTCGATCTCTTAGTCCACTCTTTTAATTGAAATATGTTCGGCTTGATCCTCGAAAGGGGTACGTAGGCAGCCTTTCATAAGGTTCAGACTGAAATCAATCAAAACCTTTTCTCATATCTTTTTCGTATTTTGCAATCGAGCTGCGACTCAACTAGGTTTAAGGTTTTTGGTTGCTAGAAATAGGTAACTTGTTAACAGCTCTTGCGGCTGAAGCTTTGATAATCCTTTGTAATGCTCGCAACGTTCTTACGCGGATTCGAAATAAGATCTACTTTTTCTATAGATCCATTTTGTTATCTTTTCATACTTTCCGTGTTTATTCGATTACTTGTCGTTGGCTCTCGCAGAGAATCCGGGACCTCAGGGAAATTTAGGGTTTCTTGACTTTCCTTAATTTACGGAAATCGACAGTGTGGATTTCGGTTCCCACAGTGCATGGGTAAGACGGTCCGTCAATGTTTGGAAGGCGTCTTGTTGTGCCTTCTCCCATGTGAACCCAATATTGTTCAGCTATACTGCTGAAGTCTTTAACAAACCGCCTGTAGAAGCTTGCTAGACCATGGAAACTCCAGACTTGGCTGATGTTGGTTGGTTCCGGCCAGTATTGGATTGCCTTCACCTTCTCCTCATCCACCTATAGTCCTTGTGAACTCACAACAAATCCTAGGAAAACAAGTTTATTAGTGCAGAATGTGCACTTTTTGAGGTTTGCATAAAGTCTTTCTTGGCGAAGTGTGTTTAGTACTTGCTCAAGGTGTGTCACATGTTGACATAAAGTGGTACTATAAATCAAAATGTCATAAAAGCAGACCACAACAAACTTACTGATGTAGGGTCTAAGAACATGGTTCATGAGGGGCATGAAGGTGCTGGGAGCATTGGTGAGTCCAAATGGCATCACAAGCCACTCATAAATACCTTGCTTGGTCTTGAAGGCAGTCTTTCACTCATCACCTTCTTTCATTCTAACCTGGTGGTACCCAATCTTAAGTTCTATCTTGGAGAATATTTTGGCTCCACTTAACTCATCTAACATGTCATCAAGGCATGGTATAGGGTGTCTATACTTAATGGTGATGTAGTTTATGGCTCGGCAGTCTACACACATTCTCCATGTCCCATCCTTCTTGGGTACTAACAATACTGGTACAGAACAAGGACTAAGGCTTTCCCTAACATATCCCTTGTCTAGTAGGTCCTGGACTTTCCTTTCTAACTCCTTGGTTTCCTCCGGGTTTACCCTATAGGCTGGTTTGTTTGGCAAGGCAGATCCGCGTAAGAAATCTATTTGGTGCTCTATGCCCCTAAGTGCTGGTAAGACGTGTGGGATATCCTCTGGAAACACATCCTTGAACCTGTCAAGAATTTTAGTAACCTCTGGATGAAGTGTTAATTCATCAGAACCTGCACTCAAAAGCTCCTTAAAGATCATTAGTAGCATTGTGTGTTTGGTAGCAGCAGCCTTCCGGATATAGCTAGGCCTAATAAGAAAATTAGACTTGACAGATTTCTATTTTAACTTAACCATTTGTAAGTGTAATTCGTGGACTTGTGCTGGTGTGAGAGGTGTGAAGCTAATCTTACGCTTGTCATGCATGAATGTGTACGTAATAGATAAACCATCATGCTTAGTTTCTCTATCCCATTGCCACGGTCTACCTAAGAGAACATGTCCGGCTTGTATGGGTACTACATTACAAACTACTTCATCTTGTTACTTACCAATGCTAAATGGAAGGGTCACTTGTTCTTTAATTTGACGTTCAACCTTATCATCTAGCCACCTTAGTCTAAACGGATGAGGATGCTTAGTCTTTTCTAGGCCAAGTTTATCTACCATGTATGCACTAGCAGCATTAGTGCAAGACCCACCATCAACGATTAAGTTACATACCTTGCCTCTGATGATACATCGGCTGTGGAATATGTTCTCCCTTTGGATGGTCTCAGCAGGTTGCACTTGGACACTAAGTACCCGCCTGATCATTAAGCTTCTCCCACATCCGGATACTCAATTTCACCAAATTATTCTTGGACCATTGGATCATCTTCATCTTGGGACTCATATCCTTCATTAGTGAACAACATGACCCTTGGGTTTGGACACTCCCTTGCCATATGCCCTCGGCCTTTGCATTTGAAACAAGGGATGTCTCTGGAACGTTGGTGGTTAGCACTCCTACCATGTTCTGTCCTGGTGTCTTTGTTGGGCTTAGTAGGTCGGGACTTGTTCTGATTCCCTATATCAATCCCCTTGCCATTGTCCACTGACTTTGGATAGTTGTTAGAGTTGTTACTTGAGCCCCAAGCAGCTTGTGGTTTATTCCTAGTGGACTTCTTCTTGATGTGTTGCTCGGCCTGAATGGCTAGGTGGAATAGATCTTTGACGTCTAAGTAGTTCTTCCTTTCCACCTTGCTACTGATCCACTCATTTAGCCCATCCACAAACTGAACCATAATGGATTCTTCATCCTCATTAAGTCCAAGCCGGTTCCTCAAACGTTCAAACTCTTCATAGTATTATTCCACCGACTTAGTCCCTTGTCTAAGGGTCCTGAAACCCCTTTGTAAATATCTGTGGAAATGTTGTGGGACAAACTGTTGGTGCATTAGATCATGCATGTCGATCCAAGACTCAAGTGGCCTCAGTTGGTTCCTCCTCCGGTCTGTGGTGACCGTGTCCCACCATATCCGGGCATTTTCAGTCAGTTGAGCCACAGCGAGGGCTACTCTCTTGGGACCCGGATGGTTTTAGTACTCAAAGATATGATCCACCCTCTTCTCCCAATCAAGGTAAGCCTCCGGGTCCACCTTTCCAGCAAAGGCAAGTGCCTCTAATTTGATGTGGTTCTGGTATGGGGTCTGAGTAAGCCGTGCTCGTGGAGGTGGTTGTAATCCTCCTCTTTTTCTTCTCCATAGTCTTCTGGAGCCTCATTTTTCCTTTGGTTCGGTTAAGGATGGGGTTCGGGGTCATCTTCTTGGCGTTGGTCCCTGGTACTATGGCCGGGGTTGTCATGGATATGAACTCCAGTCCTCTGTGGGGGTACTCCGGTTAGGAAAGGGTTGTTTTGAGCCGCCCCCAAGTCAACACGCCGGGTGGGCCTAGGAGCTGATCGTTTCTTGATCCGGGTAACCCGATCACCAAAGTCCTGTCGGACCGTGCTGATGTCTTGCCTAACATTTTTCATCTCATCTTGTAGGTCGTGAATAGATTGCATCAAGGCCAATTGTGCATCATCTCCCATAGCGGCCATACGGACAACACCTAGCAAGAAACAAGAGTGTACTTAGAACTTTTAGGTAAACAAAACAAAAAAAAAGAATGGTAAAGATGGATGGATGGATGATACTTGATTAGAATGTTTCCTTTTTTTAATAGCTTAACAATCTAAATGATTTAGCAATAAACTTAAAAAGAAAGAAAATATGGTCGACCAGCAAGAAAAGGAAACCAGTGATACTATCGACCAGAAAAGGAAACTTATGCTAAATTCAGCTTGATGAACACATTTTAACGATTTTGAACGAACAATCTAAGATCTTAGACACTAAAACTTCGACAGTGAAGATGAACACTTTCTCTCTTTTTTTCCTTTTTTTTATTTGGACAGAAATGTAACAACTAAATGCAACAAATGACAAACCGATTCTTTTATGGATTTTATAGTCTTATGAGAAGATAAACTAGATGCAGCACGAAACAATTGATTCTTATGGTTTTTTAATAAGATTATGCAAGACCAAAACTAAATGAAACAAGAAAAACGATTTTTAAATAGGTTTTTGATTTTATGAATGCAAAACAGAAACGATACTAAGAACCAAATGCAAACAAACAAAAAGAGACAAGGATAGATACGACCTGATACTGAAAGGAACTTCAGCTCTGATACCAGAAATGATACAAGCCTAGACTATCAAAGGCTGTATGACCCGAGGCAAGAGAGATGGAGTCGATCTACACAAGGGGTGATCCGATTGGGAAGATCTAATTGTCCAATGTATCCGATTAACATGTAACTTGATGGGAATAAAGTGCACCACACGAGGGATGGAAGTCTCGTGATACAGCACAATCCTCTTAACCATGGAGGTTATGGTCTCACAAGGTAAGAGGAGGGAGGCAAGTTCTTGCTAGAGCTCTTATGGGTTTCGCTAGGAAAAGTTTTAGTTTTATATCATGCGTAAAAAGAGTACAGACGGTTTGTAGGGGACTTATATAGATGTCCATTACCGTGGTGCCTTCGAGGGTCTTTGAAGCAAATAATACAAAGTTTTGGACTAAAAGAAAACCCTAATAGGCGTGCAAGCCAACTAAGAAAGTTTGGGGATAAAATTCAAATAAAAATAAAACAAAAGGACCAAAGCTGCAAGACAATCAAACCATTAGAAATGTGAATTTAAATGCTTACCTTCTTACCTTTGGGTCTGTTTGATCGGTCCATAATGCATGCTAGAAGTGCTGATCCTCAATGCTGATGATCAGCAAGTTGTTGTGGGTTTGATACGGAATGAATGTCCAAAGGTCGTCACTTGGGGTCTTATTCTTCTCGGTTGGTACATCATTCTTGATACTTGGTTCTTGATCAGCTTGTTCACCAGTTGGCTTAACCTCAGTTGGATTATCCTGAAACTGATGAAAGGCAAGCATCATGCTCTCATTAAACTTATATTGAAGTATCTTAGCTCTTTGTCGAGTCATAGGTCCCTTGAACACAATAGGCATGGAAACTTCTTGGGCAGCTTCTGGTTGGGACATCTTAGTGATCATGTCTTCGATGTCAGGTTCGGTTAGATCTGGTTCCGGGTCAGTTTGAATGTCCTCATCACACCGTATTTCAACATTTGACACATCTTGAGCAACTACTAAAGACACTACGACAAAAAAGACTTTATGCAAACCTCAAGAAGTGCACATTCTGCACTGATAAACTTGTTTTCCTAGGCTTTTTTTGTGAGTTCACAGGGACTACAGCTGGATGCAGAGAAGGTGAAGGCAATCCAAGACTTTCTGGAACCAACCAACATCAGCCAAGGCCGGAGCTTCTATGATCTAGCAAGCTTCTACAAGCATTTTTTTAAAGACTCCAGTAGTATAGCTGCAGCTCTCACTGGTGTGGTGAAGAAGAGTATTGGGTTTGTAGCACCCCCAATCCTGAATAAGGATCGTGGGACTGACCATGGTTCGAGGGAATGAGCTAAGGATCGTTTAGATCAAGTTAAATAAGTTCCATGGTCAGGTCATAAGGACTTAACCAAAGGAAAGGAAAAGAAATGAGTTAAAAGAGTTGGACAAGTGTTTGGGCAGCTGGACCAAGTGTACGGCCAGCTCAACCAGCTAAACACAGCTCGACCAAGCTTAGTTCAGCTCAACACTACCTAGGTCAGCTCATTCAGCTGAACTACCAGCTCAGTCAGCTGGACCAGCTGGGGATCAGCTCATCTCAGCTGGACGGAGTGTTCGGGTTTTGGGCGGTTGGTCCGGGTCCGGGCCCGGGCCGGTGGTGGGCCAAGGTGGTCCGGCCATGGTGGTTGGGGCCTGGTGGACCCTTGGGCTAGCCCATGGGCTAAGCCTGGTGGGTCTGGGTCGTGGTTGGGCTTGGTATCGACCCAATAAGGGTCTGATATGGGCGAAGGGTTGCGGGTGGTCAAGGGTTGCAACCTATCGACCAAATCATGCCCTTTCACCAACAGGTCGTGCCTGTTCGTGGGGCAAGACTTACCCTCTCATCCTCTATAAATAGGGGTCCTCCCTGCACGTTTTTATCATTCAGTTTCAGATTAAAATACTCAGAGAAAACGTGAGAGAGAGAGAGAGAGAGTTCTCGGCCAAAAAGTGGGCCGATTGTGGTGGTGATCTTTCCGGCGAGTGTAATCGTTTGGTAAAGGATTTCCGATCAGGGATGGGGAAGTCTGATAAGGGGAAGAACGTGGAAGACCCTAATGTGGTTTCCAAGGTAGGATATGGGCCGTGGGTTCCATGGTGCATGCGGTTAACCCTTGTGGTCAAACCGATGTTCCGATTGGTCCCATTGTTGCATCCGATCCCTCTTTGTCTTGATTCCATCCATTCTTCATCTTCTCTTTCTGTTCATACACGGAGGGGTGTGATGGTTAGATCATGGGTTCCGACCCTGATCATAATCGATCCACATCCCAACCGCAACCTAGACCAAGGGTCGGTTATGCGGGTCAGTCCGGATCGTGCCAAGGTATGGTCGGTTGGTCTGAACGTTTGGAAAGTCCCAAAAGGTACGAGTTGCCAAAGGGTACGAGTTGCCAAGGGTCATGAGTGCCAAAGGTAATGAGAGTCCAAAGGGTGTGAGTAACCAAGAGGTACGAGTTGCCAAGGGTTACGAGTACCAAGTGGTACCATAGACCAATGGGTGTCATTGACCAAAGGGTACGAGTACCAAAGGGTGCAAGTTACCAAAGGGTGTGAGTTCCAAACGGTACCAATGGATGCAGGTTCTGTCCGGTCCATATGGTTCTGTCCGCGGTTCATGGGAAAGGACACGTACACAGTTGTTTGGCCTGGGTAATGGGTCGCAAGGTCCGATCGGTTGTAATACCATCAGGTTTGGGTAATGTCCTTACTCGGTTGTTTGGATTCTGGCCTAGTGCCGGATCAGGAAAGGGAGTCCATTGGGCTGATGAGCCGGACTTCAAGGGTATCCGATCGTACCTAGACCATAGTCCGGTTGGACGGACTGGTTGGTCGATACGGTTCTGATCGTGTTTCTGTTTGTTTAATCTGAACTGTCTGCCCATTTCCAAGTCATGTGGGGTGGTTGGTTTAATGACTTGGGATACGGTGGATAGGTCGGACATTTTATATGATTATGTTGATTGAGGTTAACCATAGTTCTAGGAACCAAGCCAAGCATTATAGGATCTACCGGTTCTGTCTTTGGTTAAGATTAATGCTTATGGGTTATGGTTTCAGGATCTGAGATTGGTTGTGGTCAAGCCAAGGGGCCATGAAGACTCAATCAGTGAAAGGCTGTGTGGCGTGTGGCTAGATGAAGTTAGAGAGGAATTATTTTTTGTTTATGAAACTGTTAAGAAACTATGTATCGGACCACATGAGTTGGAGTGATACATATGAACTTATTTATTATTCCGCTGTGCTATCTATCTATTTATTTATGAACCTCATATGCTATTATGAATTAGTAAATAAAAGGATTTAAAAATGAATCAAACAAGCAAAGAAATGATCAAAGTAAGGCATTTGGTCCAGTTGGGTCGAAAGGCCAGGATCGGGTCTTACAGGGTTCACATGGGAGAAGTCACAACAAGACGCCTTCCAAACATTGAAGGACCGGCTTACCCATGCGCAAGTTCTAGGCCTTCCTGATTTCAACAAGACCTTTGAAGTGGAGTGTGATGCATCTGGAATTGGGATTGGGGATGTGTTGACTCAAGAAGGGAAACCAGTGGCCTATTTCAGTCAGAAGTTGAGCGGTGCCACACTAAACTACCCAACGTATGACAAGGAGTTATATGCACTAGTGAGGGCATTGGAGACATGTCAGCACTACTTGCTGTCCAAGGAATTTGTAGTCCCTACCCACCATGAGACATTGAAACATCTAAGGGGTCAGACCAACCTCAAGAAGATGCATGCTCGGTGGATGGAATTCATAGCAATCTTCCCTTACATCATCAAGTACAATAAGGGAAAGGACAACATTGTAGCCGATGCACTTTCAGGGAGATATGCCATGATTGCCACAATGGAGTCCAAGGTGATGGGATTTGAATTCATTAAGAACCAATGCGGAGAAGACCCGGATCTTGCTGAGATCTATTCCGGGTGTACCAAAGGACCCCAAAGGGAAATTCTATTTACATGTGGGGTTTCTATTCAAGGGCAGAAGGTTGTGCATTCCCCAATGCTCATTGAGGGACTTGATCACCCGAGAAGCTCATGGAGGAGGTATCATGGGACACTTTAGAGTGGATAAGACTTTGGTCGTGGTACTAGAACCTTTCTATTGGCCTCACCTAAAGAAGACTATTGGATCCCATTGTGCAAGATATGTGACTTGCAACAAGGCCAAATCCAAGGTGCAACCACATGGCCTATATATGCCCATGCCGATCCCTACTGCCCATTGGGTGGATCTATCCATGGACTTTGTACTAGGCCTACCAAAGGTGCAACACAAGGATTTTATCTTTGTAGTAGTAGATCGATTTTCCAAGATGGCACACTTCATACCTTGTGCCAAGGTTAATGATGCGTCCAAGACAGCTGATTTGTTCTTGAAGGAGGTTGTGCGCTTACATGGAGTACCTTGGACCATTTTATCCGACAGGGACAGAAAATTCCTCAGCCATTTCTGGAGGACCTTATGGAAGAAGATGGGGACTAAGCTCTTATTCTCCACTATATGTCATCCTCAAACGGATGGCCAAACCGAAGTGGTCAACCGGACTCTATCCACACTACTTAGGGCCACCATTGGGTGGAACATGAAGACTTGGGTCGAGTGCATTCCCTTCATAGGGTTTGCCTACAACCGAGCTCAACATTCGGCCACAAAGATGTCACCATTTGAAGCCGCCTATGGTTTCAACCCGGACACCCGTTTGGACCTCAAACCACTACCACCAGCTGAGGTTATTAGCTTGACATGAGAAGATAAAGCCAAGTATGTCAAGGAACTCCACCAGAAGGTCACTGGAAACTTGGAGAAGAGATCTGAGTAGGACACAAGGCATGCCAATAAGGGTCTCCGAGACATTGTATTTGAACCAGGAGAATGGGTTTGGCTATACATGAGAAAAGGCAGGTTTCCAAACCAGAGGAGATGGACCATTTCAAGTGATTGAGAGAATCAACAACAATGCCTACCGTTTTGACCTACCACGTGATATGAATGTATCATCTACGTTCAATGTAACTGACTTGTCTCCTTTCCTTGCATATGAACCAGTTTTGAGGTCAAAACCTTTTGAAGAAGTAGGGAATTTTGAGGACATTCAAGCTGAACCGGAACCAGACCTAACCGAACCTGACATCCAAGACATGATGACCAAGATGTCCCAACCAGAAGCTGCCCAAGAAGTGTCCATGCCTATTGTGTTCAAGGGACCTATGACTTGACAAAGAGCTAAGATACTTCAACATAAGTTTAATGAGAGCATGATGCTTTCTTTTGATAATTTTCAGGATAATCCAACTGAGGCTAAACCAACTGCTGAAAAATCTGATCAAGAATCAAGTATCAAGAATGGTGGACCATCCGAGAAGACTAAGACCCCAAGTGAAGACCTTTGGCCATTCATTCCGGACCAAACCCACAACAACTTGCTGATCATCAGCATTTAATATCAGCACGTTTAGCATGAATTATGGTCTAATCAAACGACCCAAAAGGTAAGAAGGTAAGCATTTAAATTCACATTTCTAACGGTTTGATTGTTTTTCAGCTTTGGTCCTTTTATTTGAATTTTATTCCCAAAATTTCTTAGTTGGCTTGCACGCCTATTAAGGTTTTATTTATGTCCACAACTTTGTATTATTTTCTTCAAAGACCCTCGAAGGCACCACGGTAATGGACTTTTCCTAGTGAAAGCCGTTTGTACTCTTTTTACGCATGATATAAAACTAAACTTTTCCTAGTGAAAACGTAAAGAGCTCTAGCAAGAACTCGCCTCCCTTCTCTTACCTTGTTAGACCAGAACCTCCACGGTTAAGAGAATTGTGTTGTATCACAAGTCTTCCATATCTCTTGTGGTGCACTTCGGTTCCATCAAGTTACTGGTTACCCGGATCCATTTGGTTGATTAGATCAATCCAAACGGTCCACCCTTGTGTAGATCGACTCCATCTCTCTTGCCTCGGGTCATACAGCCTTTGATAGGCTAGGCTTGTATCAGTGAGGGGATCAGGGTTTCAGTGGAACCAAGTCGGAGATCGACCTAAGGTTGAGTTCAAGACGATCAAGTCCAGTGAGGGACGAGGATTGCAGTACAACCAAGTCGGCGATGGACCTATGGTTGGGCTGAGACGGTTGAGTCTCGAAGTGGACCAGTACTGCAACATGATGAAGTCTGGTAGTGGACAAGGATTTTCAATTTGATCAATTCCATGAGGCGAGGATCAAATTATGACAAAGTCCAGTGATGGACAGAAGTCAAGTCGAGGCGGTTTAGCCTAGTATGAACTAAGATCATAATATGGCCAAGTCGGGAAAGGCTGTGGTCGGTTAAGGGCTGATCCAGTACGTTTGTGACTGAGATTATTACCTTATTGTCAATGGAGCACAAAAGAATCATAACAATCTCTATTAAGACTCGTGGTAGGACGAGCAACCTAAAGATTGTAACAAGTTTGCTAGGACTTGACTTGTACATCGAGTGGCTTTGAGATTGATTAAATCTACTAAGGCTCGAGTATGCAGCATGTTCCTTGGGACTGTATACGATCTAGTCGTTCACTATGATCAGAGAAAGAATAAAAGTCTAAAGCAGACGATATTCGAAAGAGAGACATATACTTGGTGGATACTAGGACCGCAACCTAGAGAGTTTGGCCAGTGACATAAGGTATGTCTTTTGATTGGATTACAATTATCACTTATAGCTGTGCTTGATGGATGCTCAACTACGGTCAAATTAGCCAAGTAAGGGTGCGATAAGCGAAAATCAGAATGGACCAATTGATAGGATTTTTGGTTAAATCCCTATCAAGTGGGGGGAGACTTGTACAACAATAGTCAAATAGATGTGATTATTGGATATGTCATTTGGTAATTAAGAACCAATCGAATTTGTACCACGTTCTGAAAAGACTAAGTTCGTCTAGTACATCTTGTCAAGAGACAAGATATACTCACAACTGGATTGAGGGCGAATCCATTGCAAGTTGGGGAGACTTGTCATATCCCCGTCCCGGGAACTTGACATAGGGTCTAGATGTTTCGATGGAAACGTGAACGTCTTGGCTCATATGAGGAAAATCATCGGAAATGATCATGGTGATCTATTCTTGTTCAGGTCAAGTACCAAGAGACTTAGACACATGGATGGAAGCATGTATAACGGAGCTGGACAAGTGATATGGGAGCTAGGCAATGTAGACGGGTAGCTCGATCAGCTGAATGTAGTGTGGTCAAGCTCAGTCTATCTCACTCCAAGTTATGTCAGATCAGCTACATGCACTACTAGCTCACTATGCTAGGCCAGATGGTAGCCAGCTCAACTCAGCTGGAAGGAGTGTTCGGGTCTTGGGCAGTTGGATCAGTTATGGTCGGTAGTCAGGCCGGCTGGTCGACCATAGTTGGTTATGGGGCTTGGGTAACCAGTCTGGGCTTGGGTTTGACGAGTCTAGAAGTAGTTGGACGTGTCTGGTAGCTTCCATGTCCAACAGGTGCAATCTGGACAGTTGATCTAATTGATGGCCAAGATTTATCACGAAAGGATGCTTGGAAGGGATGTGTCCCTTTTCATATAGCCTTTGGTTCCCTATATATAGTAGGGACTACCAGGGATCCAATCATTCAGTTTTCCAGAGTAAAACTAATAGAGTAAAACTAAGAGAAATATGGTGAGAGAGAAAATAGAGAAAGAGGGAGAGAGTCCAGCCAAGAGCAAGGCTGTTTGTGGTAGTGTTTACTTTTCGGCGAGTCTGATCGTTTGAGAAAGGGAAGCACTTGGGAGATGGGTAGGTCTGGAAAGGAGACGAACGTGGAGAACCCTCAGCAAGGTTCCAAGGTATGTGATGGACCAGCGATCCATCAGTTTAGACCGTCAGCCCAATGGTCGAGTCTATGGTCTGAGCAGTTCCATGGTTACATCTGTTTCTCCTTAATCTGTTCAAATTCATTCTCTCTCTTCTTCTCTTTTTGGTTGCACAATAAGGGGTGTGATGGTTGGGTCGAAGGGTTGTGTCCCTTGACTAGTTCGATCGCAACCAAACCACTATCCTTTGCCATGGGATGGATCTGCATATGGTTCGACCGTACCGAAGGTAGGTGGTTGGGTTAAATGGTTGGAACAACCCAAAAGGCACGAGTGATCAAAGGGAAGTTACCAAGGGTTTTGGATTCCAAACGTTGCTAATGGACCAAGGCCTTGGCCAATCCATTTGGGTTCAGCCTATGGCTTTTCAAGCCGTACATATGTACGGTTCGTCTAACCGGAGTAATAAGTCACCAAGTCAGATTGGTTACAAGGAAATCTGGATGGGCTTGAGCCTTACTGGATATGATACAAGAGGTACGAACGTGTTGCGATCCAAGGGTTACGAATGGTTCGGGACCAAAAGGGTGCAAGTATTCAGGACCAAAAGAGTGCAAACGGTTCAGGACCAAAAGGGTGCACACAGCTAGGGACCAAAAGGGTGCAAACAGTTCGGGACAGAAAGGGTGCAAGTAGTCAGGACCAAAAGAGTGCAAACGGTTCAGGACCAAAAGGGTGCACACAGATAGGGACCAAAAGGGTGCAAACAGTTCGGGACCGAAAGGGTGCAAACGGTTTGGGACCGAAAGGGTGCGAAAGTTTCAGGACCAAAAGGGTGCAAATGGATCTTAACCGAATAGATGTGATATTTCAAGGAAGGTCATGTACGATTTGATAATGGTTGAGGATGGACGACCTGATCCATAGATAATGAATCAAGGTGTTGGATCTAACATGTATAATGAATGTATCAGTTGGTATGAACAAGGCAGATCGGTTGTCTCTGATATAATTCATGGCCGGTCAGGTAAGATGAAGACTCATCAGTTCTGAGTCATGTGGGGTGTTTGGTTGATTGACTTAGGATCTGATGGGTATTGACAGTCCAAAAGGGGGACTTGTTACTATTGCCTATAAGGCAAAATGATGCTGGATCGTGCATAAGACGAGAAGGGCCAGATGCATATCCTTATCCGTTTGAAGACTTCTCAAAGGTCACTGAGTCACTGGGGATGGTTGGTTGAATGACTAAGTACCTAAGGGAGTTGTGTAACGCAGGGACCAAGTCAACGACCTTAAGTAAGGTCATTGAGTGTTCGTGGTCCTGTAGCAAGAATTTGTATTTCACATCAATGGAGGATCGATGAGATACTAAGCTCCGTGGATGTGGCAAAGGTATGACTTATAAAATAATTGGATAGAAGTAGTTGGACGTGTCTAGTAGCTTCCATGTCCAACAGGTGCAATCTGGACAGTTGATCTAATTGATGGCCAAGATTTATCACGAAAGGATGCTTGGAAGGGACGTGTCCCTTTTTATATAGCCTTTGGTTCCCTATATATAGTAGGGACTACCAGGGATCCAATCATTCAGTTTTCCAGAGTAAAACTAATAGAGTAAAACTAAGAGAAATATGGTGAGAGAGAAAATAGAGAAAGAGGGAGAGAGTCCAGCCAAGAGCAAGGCTGTTTGTGGTAGTGTTTACTTTTCGGCGAGTCTGATCGTTTGAGAAAGGGAAGCACTTGGGAGATGGGTAGGTCTGGAAAGGAGACGAACGTGGAGAACCCTCAGCAAGGTTCCAAGGTATGTGATGGACCAGCGATCCATCAGTTTAGACCGTCAGCCCAATGGTCGAGTCTATGGTCTGAGCAGTTCCATGGTTACATCTGTTTCTCCTTAATCTGTTCAAATTCATTCTCTCTCTTCTTCTCTTTTTGGTTGCACAATAAGGGGTGTGATGGTTGGGTCGAAGGGTTGTGTCCCCTGACTAGTTCAATCGCAACCAAACCACTATCCTTTGCCATGGGCTGGATCTGCATATGGTTCGACCGTACCGAAGGTAGGCGGTTGGGTTAAATGGTTGGAACAACCCAAAAGGCACGAGTGATCAAAGGGAAGTTACCAAGGGTTTTGGATTCCAAACGTTGCTAATGGACCAAGGCCTTGGCCGATCCATTTGGGTTCAGCCTATGGCTTTTCAAGCCGTACATATGTATGGTTCGTCTAACCGGAGTAATAAGTCACAAAGTCAGATTGGTTACAAGGAAATCTGGATGGGCTTGAGCCTTACTGGATATGATACAAGAAGTACGAACGTGTTGCGATCCAAGGGTTACGAATGGTTCGGGACCAAAAGGGTGCAAGTATTCAGGACCAAAAGAGTGCAAACGGTTCAGGACCAAAAGGGTGCACACAGCTAGGGACCAAAAGGGTGCAAACAGTTCGGGACAGAAAGGGTGCAAGTAGTCAGGACCAAAAGAGTGCAAACGGTTCAGGACCAAAAGGGTGCACACAGATAGGGACCAAAAGGGTGCAAACAGTTCGGGACCGAAAGGGTGCAAACGGTTTGGGACCGAAAGGGTGCGAAAGTTTCAGGACCGAAAGGGTGCGAATGGATCTTAACCGAATAGATGTGATATTTCAAGGAAGGTCATGTATGATTTGATAATGGTTAAGGATGGACGACCTGATCCATATATGATGGATCAAGGTGTTGGATCTAACATGTATAATGAATGTATCAGTTGGTATGAACAAGGCAGATCGGTTGTCTCTGATATAGTTCATGGCCGGTCAGGTAAGATGAAGACTCATCAGTTCTGAGTCATGTGGGGTGTTTGGTTGATTGACTTAGGATCTGATGGGTATTGACAGTCCAAAAGGGGGACTTGTTACTATTGCCTATAAGGCAAAATGATGCTGGATCGTGCATAAGACGAGAAGGGCCAGATGCATATCCTTATCCGTTTGAAGACTTCTCAAAGGTCACTGAGTGATGCAATCCAGGATGAGCTAATCTTAGATGAACTTAATGATGAAGCTGAATGGATGCAAGAACCAAGTTACTATGAAGAAGATAATATGGACCAGACCCAAAATGAAGATGTTTCTCTCTCAGCCCAAAAGAAGTCCAATGACCAGAAAGAAGATCCATTTGTCATATCTGTTGGGCCCATCACAAGATCCAGGTCCAAGAAGCTTATTGAGAAGATTGCTTGCCTTGTTCGGAACCAAGAAAGTGAGGAAGAGTTACTTGGTCAAACCACCATCACCCCAACCACCTTCATTTACTCAGCTGTCTTCTACGACAACTAATTTACTTATGTTTTTGTCTTATTTCTTTTCCCTAAGTGCTCATGCACAAAACTACAAGTCCCAAGGCTGTCATGCACGAAATTGTTGTTATTTTCCTTTAAAACTCTGTTTTGTTTCATTTGGAAGACAATCATCATTTTTATCAAAAACTCTTTTCTCTTTGGTGATTCATTTGTTCTTAGAACAACTTGATTGTGGAGGTGTGTGAACCCAAAACAATCAACAAGCTCTCAATCTGACTGGTGTGTCGAATCCAGAGTGAGAGAGTGAAGAATCTGAGGTCTTTTCCGCAACCCTCAGTGTTTCAATCTATCAAATCCCTTCAATCCATCTATCCATAAACCATAATTCGTCCATCAAGCCAATATCCATCAAAAACCATCTTTCAATCTGTTACAGAGTAGATCCAACCAAAATCAGAGTGGAAATCCTTGGGAAAAAGTCATTAAGTGGTATCAGAGCTACCACTCTGTTGATCTACAAGTTCTGGGTTATTTTTCAATCTCTAAACTATCAAAGTCTGAAACTTTCTGGGAAATCAAGTTCATTTCTTTGGGATTTCGAATTCATCTTTTATTCTGGGTATTTCTGTTCTTATCAATCTCTTATCTGTCTATCTGTTTGCAAGTGAGCCAAATCTGATTAAAAAAAAAAAAAATCCCCAGGAGAAATCGGGTTCAGTCTAGGAGAAATCAGACTGAGGTTTGGTAAAATCACTTGCTCATCCAAAATCTTGCAATCTGTCTATCTTTTCTTTTCTTTGGGAATTTGGGTTTCTGCATTTTTCACTTGATTGGGTTGTTTACAGAACCGTTGAATCACTATCATCACCAAAAGCTTGAGAGATCAAACGATATTGTGAGAAGAGAGTTCTGTTTATTGCTAAAGTTTGTTGATTTTGCAGGAAACCATGTCTGGAGAAAACAATGAACAAGAAGGAACACCACCACCTGCTGTCAATATTAATCCTTTTCAAATGCAGGCTCTAATTGCTGAGATCACCAAGCAAGTTCAAGATAATCTGATCAGAAGAGAAGAGGAAGCCAATGAATTATTTTATGGTTCTAGACAGCCTAGAAACAGAGCTGCAGAACGACAAGAAAGGAGAACCAGCAGGGAACCTAGAGAAGTTGAATCTGATGATGCTTATTCCTCTTCAGACAGAAGTGCAACCAGGTCCAGAAGAAGCAACAACCAGCGTCCAAGAGTCAATGATAACTTGGGAAATATCAAGCTGAGAATCCCACCTTTTGCTGGAAAGAGTGATCCTGATGCATACTTGGAGTGGAGAGAAAAATGGAACTAGTTTTTGATACTCAAACCTATTCTGAAGAAAAGAAAGTGAAGCTTGCTGCAACTGAGTTCAGTGGGTATGCTATCAACTGGTGGGAGCAGATCATCCACAAGAGAAGACAAACTGGAGTGCCGCCAGTTACTTCTTGGTATGAAATGAAAACTCTTATGAAAGCTAGATTTGTTCCATCTCATTATGGCAGAGATCTTCACCAGAAGCTCAGGAGACTGACTCAAGGAAACAAGAGTGTAGATGACTATTTCCAGGAAATGGAGACTCTCATGATCAAAGCCAATGTTAATGAAGATGAGGAATCCACAATGGCAAGGTTCCAGGGAGGTCTTAACAGAGATGTGCAGGATCGCCTAGAGATGCAAGACTTCAATAACATGGAAGAACTCCTTCATAAGGCAGTGCTTATTGAGCAGCAGAACAAGA